>CM035847.1:171126281-171366281 GCA_020510985.1 Pholidichthys leucotaenia | reverse complement strand
TATATGACAGCTGTGGTAGCAACCATTTCCATTTAGCAATGCGGGCACACACCTTGTCCTTAACACCCTCCCAGTTCTTTCGTTCAAAGGCCTCCGTACCCAGAAAACCCCCCAACACTTTGAGACCAGCCGTCCCCCACTGGAGTCCGCCGGGCAGGCAAGGGATGTCTTGACGTGGCCAGTGGCCCACCAATAGACCCTCACTCTTGGCCCAATTGACCCGTGCAGAAGATGCCCTTTCATAAACTGTCAAAGTGTCCACCAGACACTGCACATCCCCGTTGGTGGTGATGAAAACCTCAACATCATCCGCATAAGCAGACAAGACAATCGGGCGGCCACAGCTTGATGGCCCAGGCAGAACCAGACCACCCAGCCGAGCGCGCAACCTGCACAGCAAAGGCTCAATAGCCAAGCTGTACAGCTGACCCGAGAGTGGACATCTCTGGTGTATTCCCCGGTGTACAGGGATTGGCCGACTCAGTCCCGCTCCCACCTTCACCAAACACTCAGCTCCAGTGTATAGCAGATTGACCCACCTCAAAAACATATTTCCAAAACCAAACCCCCTCAGGGTAGAAAACAAATAGGAATGGTCAACCCTGTCAAAGGCCTTTTCCTGGTCCAAAGACACAATTCCAAACTGTAAGTCATGACATTTACTGAGCTGGAGAACGTCACGTATGAGGAAAACATTGTCCATAATGTTCCGGTCAGGAATACAATATGTTTGATCCCTATCCACAATCAAACCCAAGACAGTGTTCAGTCTGTTTGCCAGTGCCCTGGAAAGCACCTTGTAGTCCGTGCAAAGGAGAGCCACAGGCCTCCAATTTTTCAGCAGGGCCAAGTCTCCCTGCTTTGGCAACAGAGACAGCACTGCACGGCGACATGAGACAGGTAACGTTCCTTCCGTGTAACAGGCCATCAGAACGTTGTAGAAGTCTGGTCCAACCACATTCCAAAAATGCTTCAAAAATTCCGACGAAAGGCCATCCAGTCCAGGCGCGCGTCCCAGCGCCAGCTGATTCACAGCCACAGTCAACTCATCCAATGTCAGGGCACAGTCCAGAGCGGCCCTGTCGTCCTGGCCAAGCACCGGAAGGGCCTCGAAGAGCTGATTTTGGGATTCCTTGCAACACGTCCCTGCAGCAAACAGGGCCCCATAGTAATCCACTGCATGGCGGCGCATCTCGGATGGGTCTGTAGTCAGGCGACCATCTGGGAGTGTCAAGCAAGCCATGAGCTTCTTTGTCGCAGTAGACTTTTCCAAATTGAAGAAGAAGGACGTTGGTGCATCCATGTCCTGCAGGCGAGTGAAGCGCGACCTCACTAGCGCCCCCTCCACTCTGCCCTGCAAGAATGTGCGCAGGGCCGATCTCTTCTCCTGCAGCAAAGGACCAGCGGTAGACTCCCGACCCGTAACCAAGCTGGCCTCCAGCCTCTTTACAGCGTCCTCCAGTTCACTGACCTTGGCGTTAATAATGGCAGTTGAGTACGCAGCGTACCATTGACAAAAAAGGCGAATTTGCACTTTGCCAACGTCCCACCACTGGTCGAGGGAACCAAAACGAGCTTTCATGGTCCTCCAGTGTTCCCAGAAGCACACAAAATACTGACAAAAGGCATTGTCCTGTAGGAGCTTGTTGTTGAAGTGCCAATATGACTTTGCCCGTTTCCCTGGTGAGTTCAGTAACACCGCAGTAGCCAGGTGATGATCCGTGAACCCGACGGGACTTATGTTACTGTGAAGGAGGCCGGGGCTACAGGTTCTAGAAACATATATCCTGTCTAATCTAGCAGCACTGACAACCCCGTCAGTGACCCTGACCCAGGTATAGCGTCTCGCATTGGCATTTTTAGACCTCCACGTGTCCACTAAGTCTAACTGCACAGTAAAATTTTCCAAGCATCTGGAAGACTGCAGATGAGGTTCTGCATTAGTGCGATCTACAGTGAAGTCCAAGGTACAGTTGAAATCACCAGCCACCACAAGTTGGTCTTGGTGATAGCGCTGCAATTCAGTAGTCATTGTATTGAAAAAGGCAACCCTGTCCGCACCGTGGTTTGGCGCGTAAACATTAACCAGGCAAAACACGGAATCCCCGACTCGCACCCTAACTAGAAGCAGCCTGCCCCTCACTATCTCCACCACCGATAAAATTTGCGCATTTGCTGATTCCCCAAACAAAATGGCCACTCCCGCACTTAGATTTGTGCCGTGACTGAGTGAAAATGGGCCTTTCCACCACAAGCCCCAGTCGACTTCATCCGCCAAAGTGGTATGAGTTTCCTGCAAAAACAAAATGGTGATACCCTTCCGTTTGAACAGGTCACTAACGAATCCCCTTTTATGATTACCCCTCCCACCATTTATGTTTAAGGTCCCTAATTGTATTTTCTGCATTATGGCGATATTTGCGAGGAGCACCGTGGTTTGCCATGGAAATCATTCCATCTTTGCGCGCTTGGCCTTTTGTCCCCCTGCTGATTTACGCAGGGCTGCGAGGTGTTTCTTCAGGCGGTAGCATTTTCTTTCATCCAGGAGGTCAACACCAACCTCCTTCCTCAGTACATTGACAGACCGAATAAATTTGTCAGTGTCACTGAAGTAATCTGCAACGTTAACGGCCCTATTGTTATAGGTCCCATCCAGGAAAGTATTTATTTCGTCCAGTGAATACAAATGCGCCTTGGCATCGCCATTAGCCCCAATAGACCCATTTTTAGCAGACTCCGCGTCATTTCCACACTCCATTCCCACAGCAGCACAGCTCTGCTGACTGTCAGATTCAGCTGGCACGTCAGCTGGTGCAGCTGATCCTTCATCAGTCATGCGCTGACTGTCAGATTCAGCTGGCACGTCAGCTGGTGCAGCTGATCCTTCATCAGTCACGCGCTGACTGTCAGAGTCAGCCGGCACGTCAGCCGGTGCGGCTGATCCTTCATCAATCACGTGGCCCGGGGCGGCGCCTATATCAGCCGACCTGCGTTTTTCCGCCTGCTGCTGTGATGTCGCAGCAGGCTGCGGAAACACAGCCGCTGATGTCACACAGCGCGATGCTGAGTCCACGTCATGGACCGCTTGTGCACCATCGCCAGTCACGCCCCCAGCTGCAGGCCGCGCCGCGGGCGCCACAGGCACAGCGGCAGACCCCGGAGCACGAGCGGTGGAAGGCCCCGCCACGCCGTCCGCAGGCGCGGCAGGCGCAGCGGAGGCCCCGCCGGCAGGCCGTGTGGACTCGCCGGGCTCCGCTGCGGCGGAATCCCCCGCCACACCGTCCACAGCAGCGCCGCGTGCGGAAGGCTCACCGGCCGCCCCAGCCGCGGCCACACCAGAGCCCCCCACCGGGCGCCTGTGCGGGCAGGCGAAACGTTTATGGCCCACATCGCCACACTCAAAACACTTCATTTGTCCCGCGCTCGCATAAACCATATAGTAGCCGTCCCCGTGTTTGACCCGGAAGGACACTTCCAGAGCCTGAGTGGGCGAGTCCAGAAACATGAACACCTGTCGCCTAAGTGATCTCACATGGTCTAAGTCGGCTTCCCTGATTCCCAAACTGACGTGTTTAAACGGGCCCGCAAACTTTCCGAATCTGCGGAGCTCCGCCGCCAGCTGCTCGTCAGTAATGAAAGGTGGAACACCCGAGACGGTGACAAGCGTTGATGGAACTGCTAAGGGGGACACCTGCACATACACGTCCCCGATTACAATACCGCTTGCAACCAGAGCGTGGACATCCTCCTCAGTAGCCAGAAACACAACTACAGCCCCACTCATCCTGGACGCATAGTGGATCGCAGCAGGGCCCACTTGGGCCCGCACAGCCAAAAGGACCCCCTTCACAGTAACAGTGTCGTCCGGGGGAACGATCCGCACCCCCTGGAGGATAGATGGAGGTGGCACCTCCAAGGTCGCCATCCTCCTCCCCCAAAAACAAGAATTAATTATGCGGGCAGCGATGGAAAAGCAAAAAAAAGTCCCAACAGACCACGGAGTTCCCTATTTCCTCCCTCCTTCTTCGGCCACCGGAGATTGAAGAAGAAGAGCAAGAGGAAGAAGAAGAAGAAGAGCAAGAGGAAGAAGAGGAAGAAGAAGAAGAAGAGCAAGAGGAAGAAGAAGAAGAAGAGCAAGAGGAAGAAGAAGAAGAAGAGCAAGAGCAAGAGGAAGAAGAAGAGCAAGAGCAAGAGGAAGAGCAAGAAGAAGGAGCAAGAGGAGGAGGAAGAGCAAGAAGAGGAGGAAGAAGAGGAAGAAGAGGAAGAGCAAGAGGAAGAAGAAGAGGAAGAAGAGCAAGAGCAAGAGGAAGAGCAAGAAGAAGGAGCAAGAGGAGGAGGAAGAGCAAGAAGAGGAGGAAGAAGAGGAAGAAGAAGAAGAGCAAGAGGAAGAAGAAGAAGAAGAGCAAGAGGAAGAAGAAGAAGAGCAAGAGGAAGAAGAAGAAGAAGAGCAAGAGGAAGAAGAAGAAGAAGAGCAAGAGGAAGAAGAAGAAGAAGAGCAAGAGCAAGAGGAAGAAGAAGAGCAAGAGCAAGAGGAAGAAGAAGAGCAAGAGCAAGAGGAAGAAGAAGAGCAAGAGCAAGAGGAGGAGGAAGAGCAAGAAGAGGAGGAAGAAGAGAAAGAAGAGCAAGAGCAAGAGGAAGAAGAAGAGGAAGAAGAGCAAGAGCAAGAGGAAGAGCAAGAAGGAGCAAGAGGAGGAGGAAGAGCAAGAAGAGGAGGAAGAAGAGGAAGAAGAAGAAGAAGAGCAAGAAGAGGAGGAAGAAGAAGAGGAAGAAGAAGAAGAAGAGCAAGAAGAGGAGGAGGAAGAAGAGGAAGAAGAAGAAGAAGAGCAAGAAGAGGAGGAAGAAGAAGAAGAAGAAGAAGAAGAAGAGCAAGAAGAGGAGGAAGAAGAAGAAGAGGACTTTGACTTTTAAAAAAGCTTTTATTGCACACTTCAAAAAAATGTAAGCACACCAACATCATTCCTCCAAGTGTGTCACATTGGAAAAAGTGCAAACTGAAACGTTCCCCCCCACACAACACAGAGCAGTCCCTGCAGTCCACCTATTCAAAGATCCAGTTCTGTGACAGTCAATTACAGTCAATTAAATGTCATATACCAGTCTGTTCAAACAATATCCCAAAAATGTGTAAAACAGGCAGAGGAACGTCCGCCATTCATTCCTCCTGTCGGGTGCGCTTGACCGGCGTTGCCCCTGCTGCTTTACGCAGGGCTGTCAGGTGTTTCTTGAGGCGATAACGCTTCCTTTCATCCAGGAGGTCAAGACCAACCTGCCTTCTTAGCACATCCACAGACTTAATGAATTTATCAGTGTCACTGAAGTAGTTGGCGACCCTAATGGCTTTGTTATAGGTTGCATCCAGAAATGCATTTATTTCTTCCAGTGAATACAAACTCGTGTTTGTACTGCATTTTGCCTCAATAGACTCAGCATTAGACACAGTGTCGTTCTCAGATTCCATTTCCTCGTCAGCACCACTCAGCTGACTGCTTGGTTCTCCCGGGCCAGTGGATTCATCATGGGCCACATTTTCCTGGACGCCACCCTCAGCAGCTGACTGTCGCTGTTCCATCCCCCGCTGTGTAACGGTAGCAGCCTCCGGAAGCACAGCCGCTGATGTCACACAGCGAGATTCTGACGCACCATCAGGTCGGCGCTCCGTCCCCTCCTCCGAAGCGGCAGCAGCTGGCGGAGGCACAGCCGCTGACGTCACACAGCGAGATGATTGTGACGCACCATCAGGTCAGTGCTCCGTCCCCAACTCCGAAGCGGTAGCAGCTGCCGGCGGCACAGCTGTTGACGTCACACAGCGAGATGATTGTGACGCACCATCAGTGACCTTTTTGGCGACATCGCCATCCACGCTCCCGACCGCAAGCTGGGCCGCGGGTGGTGCAGCCGGGCCGTCCACAGACACAGCGGCAGGCTCCGGAGCTGGGGCAGCGTGAGCGGAGGCCACGCCGCCGTCCGCAGCTGCGGCGTGAGTGGAGGGCTCACCACCGGCACCATCCGCGGCCCCATCAGGGCCCTCCGCCCTCTGCGAAGAAGAGCAAGAAGAAGAAGAAGAAGAAGAGCAAGTGGAAGAAGAAGAAGAAGAGCAAGAAGAAGAAGAAGAGCAAGTAGAAGAAGAAGACTTTGACTTTTAAAATAAGCTTTTATTGCACACTTCAAAAAAATGTAAGCACACCAACATCATTCCTCCAAGTGTGTCACATTGGAAAAAGTGCAAACTGAAATGTCCCCCCCACACACAATACACAGCAGTTCCTGCAGCCCACCTATTCAAAGATCCAGTTCTGTGACAGTCAATTAAATGTCATATACAAGTCTGTTCAAACAATATCCCAAAAATGTGTAAAACAGGCAGAGGAACGACCGCCATTCATTCCTCCTGTCGGGCGCGCTTGACCGGCGTTCCCCCTGCTGCTTTACGCAGGGCTGTCAGGTGTTTCTTGAGGCAATAACGTTTCCTTTCATCCAGGAGGTCAAGACCAACCTGCCTTCTTAGCACATCCACAGACTTAATGAATTTATCAGTGTCACTGAAGTAGTCGGCGACCCTAATGGCTTTGTTATAGGTTTCATTCAGAAATGCATTTATTTCTTCCAGTGAATACAAACTCGTGTTTGTACTGCATTTTGCCTCAATAGACTCAGCATTAAACACAGTGTCGTTCTCAGATTCCATTTCCTCGTCACCACAACTCAGCTGACTGCTTGGTTCTCCCGGGCCAGTGGATTCATCATGGGCCACATTTTCCCGGACGCCACCCTCAGCAGCTGACTGTCGCTGTTCCATCCCCCGCTGTGTAACGGTAGCAGCCTCCGGAAGCACAGCCGCTGATGTCACACAGCGAGATTCTGACTCACCATCAGGTCGGTGCTCCGTCCCCTCCTCCGAAGCGGCAGCAGCTGGCGGAGGCACAGCCGCTGACGTCACACAGCGAGATGATTGTGACGCACCATCAGGTCGGTGCCCCGTCCCCTCCTCCGAAGCGGTAGCAGCTGCCGGCGGCACAGCTGTTGACATCACAAAGCGAGATGATTGTGACGCACCATCAGTGACCTTTTTGGCACCATCGCCATCCACGCTCCCGACCGCAAGCTGGGCCGCGGGCGGCGCAGCTGGGCCGTCCACAGACACAGTGGCAGGCTCCGGAGCTGGGGTAGCGGGAGTGGAGGCCGTGCCGCCGTCCGCAGCTGCGGCATGAGCGGAGGGCTCGCCGCCGGCACCATCCGCGGCCCCATCAGGGCCCTCCGCCCGCTGCCTGTGCGGACAAGCAAACCGTTTATGGCCCACGTCTCCACATTCAAAACACTTCATCTGTCCCGAGCTCGCATACACCATGTAAGATCCGTCCCCATGCTTGACCCTGAAGGAGACTTCCAGAGTCTGAGTGGGCGAGTCGAGAAACAAGAAGAGCAAGAAGAAGAGAAGAAGAAGAGAAGAAGAAGAAGAGCGAGAAGAAGAAGAGCGAGAAGAAGAAGAAGAGCAAGAAGAAGAAGAGCAAGAAGAAGAAGAGCGAGAAGAAGAAGAGCAAGAAGAAGAAGAGCAAGAAGAAGAGCAAGAAGAGGAAGAAGAAGAAGAGGAAGAAGAAGAAGAGCAAGAAGAGGAAGAAGAGCAAGAAGAAGAAGAAGAAGAGCAAGAAGAGCAAGAAGAGCAAGAAGAGGAAGAAGAGCAAGAAGAAGAAGAAGAGCAAGAAGAGGAAGAAGAGCAAGAAGAAGAAGAAGAGCAAGAAGAGGAAGAAGAGCAAGAAGAAGAGGAAGAGGAAGAAGAAGAAGAAGAGCAAGAAGAAGAGGAAGAAGAAGAAGAAGAGCAAGAAGAAGAGGAAGAGCAAGAAGAGGAAGAGCAAGAAGAGGAAGAGCAAGAAGAAGAAGAGCAAGAAGAAGAGCAATACGGAGAACTGCTGCATGTCAGAAAAGATGCTGTGAAGATGAAACACCTCAGGTTCGAGCAGTATGCCACAGGCATGACTGTGAACAACACAGCCGTCTGAGACAGGAGGAGACCCTTCAGTAACAGGCATGCAGAAATATTTGCTTATACTTGGTTTCTACTGGCATGGACGGGTATGTACTAGTTCTGTTAATTTCAGGTAATTCATTCCTGTTTTTTTCCATGTTCCAACTCAAAAATGACCTCTTTTATCTGTTAATGCAAGGGACTTAAGAAACTTATCAAAAAGAAAAAGCTTTTTCTTATTCTGTAAAGGGAAAAAGCTCATTTTATTTTCTTACAAGAAACACATTCTAAGAATGAAGACATTGTATTTTGGTCTCAGCAATGGGGGAAGAAAGGCCAGGTTGTTTAGTTATGACAGATGTGCACAGTCACTGGTTGATTCTTATCATAAACATCACAATCTGAAATTCATTTTAATCAACACATATGGCTACAATAACGTCAATGAAAACAAAATATTAATAGAACAAATAACCTCACATTTAGAAAATTATCACACTCAACTGATAACATAATAATAGGTGGTGATTTCAACTTAGTCCAAGATGGATTCTTTGATAAGAGTCCTTCCAAATACCATTGGAGTCATCCTAATCATATATTTAACAACTTCTGTAATGATTTGAATCTTATGGATGCTTGGAGACACCTGAAGAACTTCAATACTCCCGATTCAGCTCAAGTTACAATACAAAATCCAGAAATGACCACTGTTTAATCTCAAGCAATCTTCTGAGTTACAAAGTCAGCGCTAATATATCAGCAGCTCCACAAACAGACCATTGTGTCATTTATCTAGCTATTAAATCTAAAATAAATAGATCTTACTCAAACAAATATTGCAAATCCAATTTAAGTCTGCTAAAAAAAATGATGAATACTGTCAAAATATTAGCTCTCTAATTAAAGAAATTAAGGCCTCCAAAGAGCCTATATCTGTCATGTTCACTGCGAAAACTGCGCAGCGAACATAGGGAATAGCAGCAAGCCCAAAATACAGAGCAAGTAACATGTTTATTTACAATGGGTGAATGTATAGAATGTCCAAATACAGTCACACTGACAAAGGGGAAGACACCCTGCTACAAACTTGGTTGGTTCAACAGGAATGCCTAACACTCTCCATCCAGTTAAGCAGGAGCGGAGAAAAAGGCACGAGGAAAGACTTACTACAGTGTCGGAGCAGAAAGGCTCTGAGGGAACAACACAATTCAGTCCGAGGGAAAACCAACAGAAGCAAGTCTGAATGTCCAAGGCTGACATTGCTAAGTCGCCACACTAGCTGGTCACATTCTACTCTATTAATACACAAACCCAGAATGAGAGCAAGTGAACACAGCTGTGTGGTGACCAGGTACGTGACTGATTGGACTATGTGTGTGTGTGCGTGTGTGAGTATGAGAATGAGTGTGTATGTGCATGCATGAGTGTGTGAGTGTGTATGTGGTGATGAGGAGAATCTGGTGAATGTCTGGTAAGAGGGGGAGGTATGGCTGTAGGACTGTCAGAGGGCGAGGCTCAATCTGGCAGCTGGAAATAATAAGTAGTAATCAAAACCTACAGCCATAGGTCATGGACGGGGTAACGACCGCACACATGACAGTTCCCCCCCCAAGGGGTGGATACCAGACACCCACCGTACCATCAAAACAGAAAACAAACAACCTACCCCCCCCCCCCATTCAAAAGGCCCATACAACAACCCAGGGTGGGAGGTGGGGGAAAACAAGTTAGGGGGGATAGATCAAGGAAGGATAAACACCACAATATAACACAACAACACAACACTCCCAACCCCCAAACTAAACTAACCCACCCCACCCCCAAGAGTCCCACAGTTCAGGGGGCCGGCCAGAGTCCAAGGCCCAGCAGGTTGCCATAAGTTCAGGGGGCCGGCCAAAATCCCAGGGCCAGCGGGCGGCCTGCAGAGCAGTGTCCGGCAGCCTGCCAGGGCATACGGGCCACCCGGCGGGGACACCCTGTCTTTCAGGTGGCCTGCCCACATGATTAGGCCACCATGACAGGAAGGTCAAATGAGGCGGTGGCCTACCCACTGGAAAACCGAGAGGTGGGTGGCCGGGCAGAGGAAGACAAACCCCTGCGGTTGCTGGTGGCAGAAGGGAAAGAACCCCAACGGTGTCCAGCAGAAGGAGGAGGAACACCCACAGGGCCTCCAAAAGGGAACGGAAGACCCCGACATCCCCAAACTATCCAGTAGCACCCCTGGTGGTCCCGACGTAGGACAGAGACTTAGCAGCACCCGCGGTGGACCTGGGCTGGGCCACGGCTGCTTCCACGGTGGTCCCAACCTGGGACAATGTTGCACCCACGGTAGACCCTGACTGAGCCATGGTTGCACCCACGATGGAGTCCAGCTGAACCCCTGTTGCACCCGCGGTGGGATCCGGCTGGACCACTGCTGACCCCAGCACCATCTTGGCCATGGGCCAGCCGATCCGTATGAGCACCCAAGCAAGGAGGCGATCAATCATGGGCACCCTGGACTGGTGCAGGGTGCCCCCGACAACCACCTCAGCCGGAACCTCTGTGACCTCCGGTTGCGAACCTGGATCCACAGACTCGTCCGGCAATGGGGGACCCTCTCCGACAACTCTGGAAATGGACTCAGAAAGAGAGGTGGAAGGGTTAGTCACCGGCAGCGGCAGAGCCCGGCGAGGTGAGCTCAGGTGCAGTGTTTGGCTGCAGCTGGATCTCCTCACCTAAAGCTAGGCAAAAATGCTCAATTATGGAAAGGAGAAAGACAAAAGAGAGCACTTGCCTTCGCTCAAGCTCTACCGCCATCCAGGACTTCGGCGGGCTGGGTGATGTCTCCTCAGGTTCGGCCTCCAAGGGGCTCCACTTGGGCACTGACTCTGCTGTGGCGGCCTCCACAGCAGGCGTGATGGTCACTGCAGTCTTAATTCTCCCAGCTGCCATGATCCACGCTGGTGACTCCTCTGGCATGCCGGCTAGGACCTGGTTCACCGTGGCTGCGGGTGGAACCCCCCCCCCCCCCCCCAGACCTTTGGCTCCTCCTGATCCTGGCTGCTCGACTCCGGTTCCGACAGGCACACAAAAGGGAGAGCAGAGAGGGCTGGTGAACACTTTTTAACAGCAGCAGGCGGGGAGAGCTCAGGGGACTGCTTTCCCTGAGCCTCCCTATCGGGAATCAGGCAAGACATTTCATTATTAATGGGAGTCAAATGAAAACGTACTTGCCTGTCTCCCTCGTTTATGGTGTTGACTGGAACTGCTGCTGTTCGGACATCTTCACCCGTCCGTCTGGGAAAGGCAGTGTTTGGCTCCTCCATAGAAGATATGGGAGCCGCTCCCCTCGCCTCAGGAACAGGAGACCCCGGTGAAAAAAGCAAGTGTCCCACTGCCGCCGGCAAGCAAACCGAGGAAGAAGACCTCGCAGCGGATATGGAGGGAGATCCTGCAAACGGAACTGCTCGGGACTGGAGATGAAGATCCACTGCGGGGGTGACAGGGCTCGGTGTCGGAGCTGGAGCAGTTAGTGGGGCTAAATCGTTCTTCCGGGATTCCGGATGACGTCGACGATGCCGGCCCGCTGGCTGCCATCTTGGAATGGTGGATGGAGGAGAGGAGAAGATGGCCGCTGACGGAGAAGGGCGTCTTTGTTTGGGCTTCGTCCGGAAAGCCCTTCTCTTCAGGTCAGGGAAAGCCTACTCGAGTGCGAAAACTCCGGACAGCAGCACGGAGTACTCGGGGTAATTCCAGAGGCCCCGGTGAGCCCTCAGGATCGGGATAACTCCGCTAAGGCAGGCTAAGAGATCTCCGGGTCTGAAGGAGTCGTGCGCTTCCTCCAGGAGCTCCCAGATTCGCCAGGCCGCCTGCTGCTACTCTGTACTGGGCTGTTCTGCTGCCCATCCACTAAACCCAGTGTGGGAACGGCTAGACCAGGACATGACGCTCTGAGCAGGTGGGTGAAAAAACACAAAAAATGAGTAACACGTTACTTACTGCTTGTGCTCTTCTTGGTGGCAACTTACTGTCATGTTCACTGCGCAAACCGCGCAGCAAACATAGGGAATAGCAGCGAGCCCAAAACGCAGAGTAAGTAACGTGTTTATTTACAATGGATGAATGTATAGAATGTCCAAATACAGTCACACTGGCAAAGGGGAAGACACCTGGCTACAAACTTAGTTGGTTCAACAGGAATGCCTAACGCGCTCCAGTTAAGCAGGAGTGGAGAAAAAGGCACAAGGAAAGACTTACTACAGTGTTGGAGCGGAAAGGCTCTGAGGGAACAACACGATTCAGCCTGAGGGAAAACCAACAGAAGCGAGTCTGGATGTCCAAGGTTGACATTGCTAAGTTGCCATACTAGCTGGTCACTTTCTACCCTATTAATGCACAAACCCAGAACGAGAGCAAGTGAACACAGCTGTGTGGTGACCAGGTGCGTGACTGATTGGACTATGTGTGTGTGTGCGTGTGAGTATGAGAATGAGTGTGTATGTGCATGCATGAGTGTGTGAGTGTGTATGTGGTGATGAGGAGAATCTGGTGAATGTCTGGTAAGAGGAGGAGGTATGACTATAGGACTGTCAGAGAGCAAGGCTCAATCTGGCAGCTGAAAATAATAAGTAGTAATCAAAACCTACAGCCACAGGTCATGGACGGGGTAATGACCCCGCACATGACAGTATCTCCATTCAAGCAATGGGAGTTCCTCAAATATAAAATTTGCCAGTATACTACCTCCTTTATTAAAAACTCAAAAAAGATCTTGACAAAAAAGAAACAGATATTGTATTGCAGCTGAATACATATTGTAATAAACTTTGTTCTGATGATAAACCAAAAATACTAAAGTTACAATCAAGCTTAAATAATATTTATATTCAAAGAGCTCAAGGTGCTTATATTGGATCCAGAGCAAAGTGGATTGAAAAAGGAGAGAAAAATTCAGCGTACTTCTGTGATCTAGAAAAAAGAGACAAGAAAAAAATAGCATCAGATCTCTTATGATTAATGATAAGGAAACCACAGATGATTATATCTTCAGAAATATTTCAATTCTACAGCCAGCTTTACAGCACTAAATTTTCAAAAAAGGATTGTGAAACCTTTCTAAAAGATATTGCTCAATATATTCCCCAAATAAATGATGGCTACAAACAAACCTGTGAAAACCAGTTAACAATTGCTGAACTTGATGCTGTGATTGGCCACCTTTCTCCTAATAAAGCTCCTGGTTCAGATGGTCTCACAGAAGACTTCTGCAGACACTTTTGGAGTGATATACTGTAAGAGAACTACTTTATCAGGTTTTACTAGAAACTTTTGAAACTTGTACACTCCCAACTACAATGAGACATGGAGTTATAATTTCCATCCCTAAACCTAATAAAGACCCTAGATACAGTATATTGAAAGCAGAAAACATATTACTTTTAGAAATTCTGACTACAAACTGTTAACTTGCATTCTCGCCTCTCGTTTAAAATCGGGAATTCTAAATATTATCGCAGAGACACAGTCAGGCTTTCTAAAAGGAAGGTCAATACACAATAATATAAGGCTTGTAATGGACATCACAGAATATAGAGATCTAATGGAAGATAATGGCTTTATTCTTCTTGGACCTCTATAAAGCCTTTGACTCAGTTGAACACTCATTTATTTTAGCAACACTTGAACATTTTGGATTTGGTATCAATTTTAGAAACATGATCTATGGACTGTATAAGAACATTACTAGCTGTGTCATCCTTCCAAATGGCACCACTCCAAGCTTTAATGTTGATGTTGGAACCCCACAAGGTTGCCCCATTTCACCCTATTTATATTAGCTACTGAAATGCTAGCTATCCATATCAAAAATTGAAATCGAAGGATTAAATGTAGTGGGTACAGAAATTATCAGCCAGCTGGCAGATGATACATTATTCCTAAAAAATGAACATCAAATCTCAATTATTGAAAAAAATCCATAGATTCTCTAAGGATTTGGGTTTAACTTTAAATTTTAAAAAAAATGTTAACTTTTTGCCCTTCATGATTCGTTGATTAAAAGAACTCCATGTTCCTATTAAATCAGAAATAAAATACTTGGGTATTCACCTTACTAAGGAAACAAAAATAAGTCAGTCCATGAAAATAGAATAAACTTAATGAGTCCAAAACCAAATTAAATATATGGCTCCAAAGAGACTTATCAATCTTAGGATGAATATATCTGACCAAAATAGAAAGTTTATCCGATACCCAATGTATTCAAATGCCATTCCAAACCGACTAATAATTGTAAATTGCTGTTTTTAAGGACAGTGCAAGTTGATGAACATTAGATTGCCTCAATGGAACCTTGAAAATCAACTGGCTAAAATCTTGACTCAAGCACCATAACTCTGGTATTGCATTCCTAACCACTTATTCAACAAAGTTGGTGGGTTAGTCATGTGAAAAAATCAGGACACCTGTGTTTTTTTAACATATTTAGACATATGGATATTTAATATCAATGTTAAAAATACTAGGAGATTCATGTAATACCACTAAACATTTAAAAAGGAATTAAAGGCTTTTTTCAAATTTTCTGTAAAATGTAATTCTAAACAAATAGTGGGGAATAAATGAGAACCCCCCCTCCCCATCTTTTTTAGGACACCCACACATTCATTCCCACTTAAAATGGCTAAAATAAATGTTAAAAAATGCAAATAAAAACAAAAACAAGGTTAGACATAGATATGTAAACATTTATTAATAAAGAACTGAATATTTAATGGGGTGTCCTAATTTTTTCACATGACTAAGTTTTCTGCTCATTTCTGATTTTGATGTAAACAAGATCCCTGTGTCATTATCAGAGTTCCATAAACAAATATTATTATATTGGAAAATGTTATAAGTACACAACTTCTCACCGCACTCTACAAGTATATGGAACAATAGATATGTACTGCATCACAACAAATCCTTATTTTATCAAGACTAGTTTGAGAAAAATATATGGTCTATAACTGACCTAATTCTGCACAAAACACAGCTTCAACCCTTCCATATTTGACTTTACAAAATTATGTAATGCGTTGCCTAGAGAATGTGTGTTTCTTACCAAAAACATAATGACACACCAAATGATTCAACCACGGCTACCCTCAATATCAGTCTGGGGGACTTTAATTCTGGACAAAAAATGCAACAAATCTTTTATCAGAAAAATTATTCCCTGGACGTCAAATTAAAAATGATATTTTAAACAAATTTGAGAAAAAAAAAAACAATCACCAAACTGTGAACTATGTAGCTTACTTTCCAGATAGATAGATAGATAGATAGATGTACTTTATTGATCCCAAACTGGGAAATTACAGTGTAATGTACAGTGTTTTTATCTCAGGGTTGATCCAGGGTTTGTTGTTTGAGCAACACCGTATGGTCTTGGTGGGAACGGATTTGTCCACACAGAAGCTGAGGTAGCCCGTGAAGGTGTGAGTGAGGCCATCGATGTCCTCACCATGTGGATCGCAGAGCTGCTTCCAGGCGGTGGCTTCAAAACAGCCCTTTAGAGTGTCCATTGCACCCCACCCCAAAGACCTGAACAGCTACAGACCGGTGGCCTTGATGTCCCACTTGATGAAGACCCTGGAGAGACTGCTCCTTGCTCACCTCCGCCCCCTGGTGGAACCAGCGATGGATCCACTCCAGTTCGCCTACCAGCATGGCATTGGGGTGGAGGATGCGATGATCTTCCTCCTTCACCGTTCTCTGTCCCACCTGGAGAAGCCCGGGAATGTGGTGAGGATCATGTTCTTTGACTTCTCCAGTGCTTTCAACACCATCCAACCGATGATCCTGAAGGACAAGCTGCTGCGCGCAGGGGTGGACCAGCACCTGTCATCATGGATCCTGGACTACCTCACGAACCGGCCTCAGTTTGTGAGAACCCGGGACTGTGTGTCCGACACGATCATCGGTAGCATGGGGGCCCCCCCAGGGAACAGTGTTGGCTCCCTTCCTGTTCACTCTTTATACTGCGGACTTCTCACACAACACAACACACTGCCATCTACAGAAGTTCTCTGATGACTCTGCGATAGTTGGCCTCATCTCCAATGGAGATGAAGCTGAGTACAGAGGACTTATCCAGGACTTCGTGGACTGGTGCCATCGGAACTGCCTCCAGATCAACACGAGGAAAACTAAGGAGCTGGTGGTGGACTGCCGCAGGCAAGGACAACCCCTCACAGCACCAGTAAATATACAGGGAACAGACATTGAGATGGTGATAGCAGCAGACTACATCATCCCAGGTGCACAACCGAGAGGTTTCGCAGGTCCTTCCTACCAACGACTGTCAGACTGTACAACCTAAGCAGGGCTGCTCGCAGAGATAGCAAGAAGACGTAACAACCTAATAGTTTTTTTTTTTTTTTTTTTTTTTTTTTTTTTTTTGGGCAATACATATTTATTTTTTTTTTTTTTTTTTTTTTATTTAAGTTTTTGTAAAGGGTATACAGGTCGTTACAGCAATGCAGTGTTTACATTTTCATCACATGTTCCCTTATTTTCTGATATCTGACAACATTGGAAGATTAATTCTTACAACACCCCTTATTTTTTTTTTTTTTTAAAGTGAAAGAAAAAGTGAAATTAAAGAGAAAAAAAAACAAAACAAAAAACAAAAAAAAAACCAAACAAACCAGTAAAAAACAAACAAAAAGAAAAAGTAAGTAAATAAAGATAAAAGAGCATCTGAGTAGCATTGGAACAAAGAGCAGAACCATTATTGAAATGGTATTTGTCAAAGATTAGATCTAATGGAAGACACATATGCGGTCCAGGGTTGCCAAAAGTTCATGAACCCATCCATGTCCTGTCTCAGTGCGAATGTCAACTTTTCCATCGAGTAAATGTCTTGGATCACGTTAGTCCAATCTTCAGGTGTAGGACAGTCCTTCAACATCCATTTTTTAGTTAGAGCTTTTTTGCTTGCCAATATTAAAACATTGAATAAGTATTTTTCTCCTCGTCTTTCCAGTGAGTCCGGTAGTAAACCCAAATACAAAGTTACAAAAGAAAAGGGAACTGTAATTTTGAATATTTTCCCCAATATTGTCTGTACATTGGACCAATATTGGTGGATAACTGGGCATGACCAAAACACATGAAAATGATTTGCAGTCTTTTCACCACACAAGCGCCAACAGTTCAATCCCTTATGGGTAAATTTGATTTGTGCAGGTGTTCTGAAAAATCTTGCCAAGTTTTTCCATCCAAATTCTCTCCACTGCAGGGATGAGGTACTTTTCCATTGCTGTTTATTTAGCTTTTCCCATATTTCCAGATGTAAAGTGAAATTCCCCTCTTTTTCCCATCTCTCTTTTATATAAGATGTGTTGTCTCCTTTTAAGTCTTGAAGACCTTGGTATATTTTAGAAATGTATCTGATCCCTGGGATCCCTTTATATGCCATTAAGAAGACCTTCAGAACACCTGACTGGGCCCTTTCCAAAACCTCCTTTTTAAGTATATTGTTTATGTGGTGTCTAAGCTGGAAGAACCTGTAAAGGTCTTGATTTATTAGGCCTTGTTTTTTCAAATCTTCAAAACTTCTTAAGATTTGCCCTTTAAAAAAATCGTAATATTTTATCAGCCCCTTCTCCTTCCACTTTTTAAATCTGGTGTCTGTTTTATTAGGAGTAAAGTCCTGATCATAGGCGATCCATTGCAGAAGTCGATAGGGCTCTTTAGTTTGATTCTCTCTGACTATCTTAAACCAAATTTTTAGCGGGGTCTCTATCCACGGGTTAGTGTTATTCAAAAGCTTAGGTAAGACATTGTTCCCTATTATCGCCTGTAGGGGGATGTCACTTGTTATTTGGCATTCGATCTCCTTCCATTGTGCAGAGTAGACTGGGTTACATATCTCTACTAAAGTTTTAATTTGTGCGGCTTTAAAGTAGTCCCTGATATTTGGCAGCGCGAGCCCACCTTTGTCTTTGTTTAGCTGTAGGGTTCTATATCTGATTCTAGGTCTCTTGCCCTGCCATATGAATCTTGAGATCCTTCTGTCCAGCTCCTGCCATGTTTTTTTGGGAGGTTCTACCGGTATTGTTTGGAAAAGGTATAGAAGACGTGGAAGTATACTCATTTTGACTGCTTCAATTCTTTGTGCAATACCCAAGAATGGTATCATATTCCATCTTGCTAGGTCAGATTTTATTTTTGTCACCAGTGGATCATAGTTTAGTGATATAATTTTGTTGAGTTGTTTCGGGATATTGACCCCCAGATATTTCATAGATTCCGACTCCCAGTTAGTTTTGAGTTTGCTTAGTGAATAATGATTTGGGTCATAGTTGAATGTTAAAACTTGGGTTTTATGCATATTTAATTTGTACCCCGATAAATCTCCATACTCTGAAAAAACTGAGGTTAGTTCTGGTAAAGAAGTGTCCGGCTGCCCTAGGTATATTAAAATGTCATCAGCAAAGAGTGCTATTTTATGTTCCTTCTGACCAAGTGTAATACCTTGAATTTTTTGGTTTTGTCTTATCCATTGGCTCAGAGGTTCTATGAAGATTGCAAAGAGCAGTGGAGACAGGGGGCAGCCCTGACGACATCCTCTTTCCAGTTCAAAAGATGATGATAAATTACCGTTAATCCTTATTTTAGCTGTTGGTTTTTTATATAATGCCTGTATAGTTCTAATGAAGTTGTTATGAAAATTGAAACTGGATAAGATTCTGTATAGAAAAGACCAGTCAACCGAATCGAATGCTTTTTCAGCATCTAATCCTAATATGACTGCATTTAAGTTATATTTTTTTATATGATGAATTATGTGTAAAGTGCGTCGAATGTTGTCTTGTGTCTGTCTTTGTCTTATAAAACCTGTTTGGTCTAAATGAATTAGGTCTGTCAGTATATTCTCTAACCTTTTGGCAAGGATAATGGTAAAAAGCTTATAGTCCTGATTTAGTACACTGATTGGTCTGTAGTTGGAGCACTCTAGTTTATCCTTTTCAGGTTTAGGTATAACTGCAATGACCCCTTCTCTCCAGGAGGGGGGGATTTCCCCTGTGTGGAGGACATAATTAAATGTTTTCAGGAGGAGAGGAGATAGTTGCTGTTTAAAGGTTTTGTACCACTCTGCTGTATAGCCATCAGCTCCTGGGGATTTGTTAGCTTTAAGTTTCATAATTGCTTTTTCCAATTCTTTAGAATGTATTTCTGACAGTAGTGTTTTATTTTGTGACTCCGTAAGTTGGGGAAGGTTTAATGTGTTTAGGAATGCCTCGGATGCGTTTTTATGTTTTTTGTGGGAGTATAAGTTCTTATAGTAATTCTCGAAGTTTTTAAGAATATCCTGAATTCTGAATTTTATTTCCTTTGATACTGGGTCTCTGATTTTGTAGATTGCTCTTTCTGTTTGATGTTTCCTCAATTTATAGGCTAGCAATTTTGCCGATTTACTGCCTGCTTCATAGTATTTTTGTTTCAGAAATGTAAGTTTCTTCTGGATTTCTATTGTGTAGATCTCATTTATTTGGTTTTTAATTTCCTTAATCTTGAGCGAGTCAGTAGAATGAGTGTTGCCTTTGTGTTCTTTTTCTAGGTTCCTAAGTTCTGACTCTAATGTGGATAGTTTTTCTTGTCTTAGTTTCTTTTGGGTTGCCAGTTTTGCAATAATCTTTCCTCTTATTACAGCTTTACATGCCTCCCACAGTATTAAAGGGGATACTTCTCCATTATCGTTATCTTCCAAATATCTGAGAATATCTGACTCCAATTCATCTTTCAATGGTCCTTTCAGGACATTTGAATTTAACCTCCAAGAAAATGTATTATTTGTGTATTTTTGGATATTTAAGTCCATGTAGATCGGACTGTGGTCGGAGAGATCCATCAGTCCTATTTTACATGTTTTTACTCTACCAATGTCTCTATTAAACATAAAAAAATAGTCAATCCTTGAGTAAGATGAATGTGGAGTTGAGTAAAATGTATAGTCTTTTACACTGGGGTTGAGTTCCCTCCACACATCACAGATTCCCATTTCTTTTAGTAGCATCCGAGTCTTCCTGTTTTGGGTGTTATTTTGATGTGGGGAATTACCAGAAGCATCCCAGTATGGATTCAGTCTAAGATTGAAGTCCCCACCACATATCACTAAACCTTGAGCTTTAGTTATCATTAGGTCGAATACATTTTTATAAAATTTCCAGTTAGCCCCTGGGGGAGCATACACATTCAGCAGGGTGATATCTTCTCCCTCTAGCCGCCCAGTTACCAAACTGTATCTCCCTTCTTTATCTTTGTGTTCTGATTTTTTTTCAAATGTAATTTTGGTTGATATCAATGTCGCTACTCCCCTCCTCCTCCCTGATTTATATGAAGATGAAGAGATCATTTTAAACCCTTGTCTACTGAGTTTATTGTGTTCCACGTCTGTTAGGTGGGTTTCTTGTAAAAGTATTATTCCTGCTTTGTCTTTTTTCATTTTGCCTAGAATCTTGGATCTTTTAACTGGATTCAGGATCCCTTTTACATTATATGAAATTATTTTGGTTACACCCTGTTTCTCCATTGTGTTGTTTTGTTTAGTATAACTGTGTGGTGGCCCTCTTTTGTGCTACTCAGAAACTGAAAGAACATTAAAAACAAGAAAAACATTAAGAACATAGTGTAAAAAACTTTAAAACAAAAAACTGTCAAAAGAACTTCCTGAGCTGAGGTCTTTTTAAAGACCCTGTAAGAGCCTTGATGGAGTGAAGGCCCTGAGGGAAATTCCTCAAACTCTGTTACGTGTTGAGGGCCCTCTCGTACCACTGAAAGTAGTCCCATGCTTTTAACGTGAGTTTCAGAACCCAATCCAAACTTGTAATGATTTTTTTTTTTTTTTTCCTTTTATGCCTAAACCCTGTGAAATTGTGTGCACCCTCCCACCCCCATCACATCAAACATTCACGCAAAAACAGTATTTGTTAGTATGAGCAGAACATGTGGATTATTGTCACATTTCTATTTTAACAAGTTTTTTTTTTTTTTTTTTATTACAAAGACTTATTTGTTTCAAATAATATGATTGTTCCATGAAATGTTTTACCACATGCTGAATATGCATCTCCTTTAATGTTTGTTACCTTGTATGAGGGGGGTTGGATGTGCGGATTGATTCAAGAGGAAGGGAAAAGAAAAAAAAAGGTCGCTATTCCAACCTGAAAACGGATAGTTTATCCGCGACGCTCTGGTGCTGGGTTTCCCGCTGCTGGTCCGTGGATTTTGAGGGTCTTTGTGTTGTCCATGTTTGCGCTTTGATCTTCTCACTCGGGTCTGCTGCGGGTTTAAACACCGTTACCGGGAGCCCTCTTCTCGCCATGTCAGCTGTTGCTTCTTCCGCCGAATTATAGAGACACGTTTCATCGCCGTAGAAGACCCTTAACTTCGCAGGAAATGGTGTCTGAAAGCGCAATTTCTTCTCTCTTAACACCTTTTTCGCGTCATTGTATTCCCTGCGCTTTTTAAGGACCTCCGGGGCGTAATCGTGTTCCACGTAGACTTTTCTCTCCTGGTGCATAAATCCTTTTTTCTGCCAGGCCAGTCTTACAACCTCTTGTTTTATTTTGAAATTGGAAAATCTTACCAACACCGAACGTGGGGGCGCTTCCGCCGCCGGCCTAGCGGCTAATGAACGATGTGCCTTTTCTATCTTCAAGTCGGTGGTTTGTGGAATATCCAATTTCTCTCTTAGTAAGGATTCCACGCATTCTGCCATTGAGTTAAAACCATTTTCGGTTCCTTCTATCAGACCATGAATTCTTATGTTGTCTCTTCTTTGTTTTCCTTCTTGGTCGGTTAGCTTAGCCTCTATAGCTGCTTGTCTTTTGCGTAGGTCCAGCACAGAATCTTCGAGCACTTTTATTCGATCCTCTGTTTCCAAGATTCGGTTCTCGGCCTGGTCCACTCTGCTGTTTGTCCTTTTCAATTCTTCTCTGAATTCCCGAAATTCGGCCGTAACATCTCGGCGAAATCGTCGTAGTTCCTCAAATAGTGATTTCAGGCTAACCCTTTTGTTAGCTATCACCAGCTCCTCGTCTTCTGAACGGGGATCTTCCAGTTCAGATTCTCCGGCCGATACGTGTCCTAGCCTGGAGAATTTCAGTTTCTTCTGTTTTCCTTTAGACATGATGATTTTGTCTTTTGATTTTCACTCCTCCAAAAATCCGTTAAGTTTGATTTTCAAGGTGTTATCCTGGATTGAGTCTGAGAGCTTCAGTGTTAAGCTGCAGTCGCCATGGCGTCCAGACCGGCAACCTAATAGTTTTTTTGAATGCAAAAGATGCAATAGACTTACACAATGGTCCCCTCCGGCATACAACTAGGAAAATACCGGTCGCTATGGAGGGTGAGAATATGTATGGGCATATAATCATACCATGTAGGATAACTAAGTAGACGGTTGTGTTGTTTCATCCCATCTAGCAACAATGCTCTGCACTGTGTGTGTTTATACGTTTACATATTTATTCCATCTAGCTACAATGCTCCGCACTGGGTGTGTTTATGTTTATATTTATATATCTATATATTCATTCCATCTAGCTACAATGCTCCGCACTGTGTGTTTATATATCTACATATTATTCCATCTAGCTACATTGCTCCGCACTGTGTGTGTTTATATATTTACATATTTATTCCACCTAGCTGCAATGCTCCGTACTGTGGGTGTTTATATATCTACATATTTATTCCATCTAGCTACAATGCTCCGCACTGTGTGTTTATATACTCATATATTTATTCCATCCAGCTACAATGCTCTGCACTGTGTGTCTGTGTGTATATATACTGTATATATTTATAGTAATATGTACATATGTATATTAGCTGCTCTTGCTTGCTTTTTTTTTTTTCCCTTGCCTTCTGATTGTTGCTCTGAGTGTTGCTATCCCTGTGCTGTTGCAATCCTGGAATTTCCCCGTTGTGGGACTAATAAAGGCTTATCTTATCTTATGAGCAGCATGACAGTAGACGACCGAAACGACCGAAACACACACAGCATAAACCCCCTAAAGCAAAGGAAACACACTTCAAAATTATGAATGACATCTACCCATCTAAAGAACTACTTAGATTATGTTTTAATATTAAAGATAATAACTGTACATTCTGTGAAAATGATATTGAAACCACTGGCCATATATTTTTCTCATGTGACATAGGACACTGTTTCTGGTATGAAGTTCATAAATGGATAAAAGAAAAATTTCCATCATCTCCAACTTCTCTGTCAAGAGATGATATAACTTTTGGATTGATTTTAAGAAACAAAAGAGATGAACTCTGTTCTAATGTTATTTGATGCTTAGCCAAGTTTTTCATACACAAAAATAGAAAGCAAAAATGTCCCCCCAATTTAACTTTCTTTAAAAATGAACTTGAATTATATATGAAATCTCTAAAACTTTTGAAAATACCTAAAGGCCAAAAACTATATTTGTTTATGAATGATATTCCCAATGACTCATGTTAAATACACATTGAGATCCCCTTGCCTTTTTCTTTTCCTTTTGTTCTCTTTTTCAGTTGTTGTTTAATCTTACTTGTTCCCTCATGCATTACCAGTGCTACTAAGATATGTTTCTAATCAGTCCCTCCAGGATGTTGCGGGATGTTTTTATGATTGTTGCGGGCCAAAAAGCCTGAATTTGCGGGCGCTTTTTAAAAAAAAAAGTTGTGGTAAAAGTTGCAATGTTTTTAAAGTGTTTTCTGCACTAAAAAGTTGTGGGAAAAATTCCAAATTTTAAAGCAGGTGCTTTTTTAAAGTTTACTTCAGTGATATTCAATATAACAATACAAGAAAAGCACAGGATTGTCAAAAATTTCCTATTACAGGTACATCTAAAAAAATTAGAATTTCATGAAAAAGTTCAATATTTTTGTCACTCAATTCAGAAAGTGAAACCCATATATTATATAGATTCATTACACAGAAAGTGATATATTTCAAGTGTTTATTTTAATTTTGATGATTATGGCTTACAGCCCATGAAAACCCCAAATTCAGTTTCTCAAAAAATTAGAATATTACATAAAATTAATTTTAAAAATAGTTTTTTAATAGAAATGTTGGCCGACTGAAAAGTATGCCCATGTACACACTCAATACTTAGTCAGGGCTCCTTTTGGATTAATTACTGTATCAATGTGGCGTGGCATGGAGGCGATCAGCCTGTAGCACTGCTGAGGTGTTACAAAGGCCCAGGTTGCTTTGATAGTGACCTTCAGCTCTTCTGCATTGTTGGGTCTAGTGTCTCTCATCTTCCTCTTTACAATACTCTATAGATTCTCTATGGGGTTTAGGTCAGGAGAGTTTGCTGGCCAATCAAACACAGTGATGCCTTGGTCATTAAACCACGTTTTGATACTTTTGGCAGTGTGTGTGTGTGGGGGGGGGGGAAGGGGGTGCCAGGTCCTGCTGGAAAATGAAATCAGGTTCTCCATAAAGCTTGTCAGCACAGGGAAGCATGAAGTGCTCTAAAATTTTCTGGTAGACAACTACGGTGATTTTGGTCTTGATAAAACACAGTGGACAAACACCAGCAGATGACCTCTGTTCAGATAAAAGTAAATTTTGCATTTCATTTGGAAATCAAAGTCCCAGAGTCTGGAGAAAGAGTGGAGAGGCATATAATCTAAGTTGCTTGAGGTTTAGTGTGAAGTTTCCACAGTCAGTGATGATTTGAGGAACCATGTCATCTGCTAGTGTTGGTCCACTGTGTTTTATCAAGACCAAAGTCAGCGCAGTCGTCCACCAGGAAATTTTAGAGCACTTTTTGCTTCCCTCTGATTACAAGCTTTATGGAGAAGCTGATTTCATTTTCCAGCAGGACCTGGTACCCCCCCACACACACTGCCAAAACTATCAAAACCTGGTTTAATGACCATGGCATGACTGTGTTTGATTGGCCAGCAAACTCTCCTGACCTAAACCCCATAGAGAATCTATGGAGTATTGTGAAGAGGAAGATGAGGGACACCAGACCCAACAATGCAGAAGAGCTGAAGGTCACTATCAAAGCAACCAAAAATATTGAACTTTTTCATGACATTCTAATTTTTTGAGATGTACCTGTATAGTGATGTGTAAATTAAGCAAAAACTTCTGCTATACAAAACTTACAAACATTAACACAATATCCATTAAAACAGCTAAATTGCACTGAATGCATGTTAAAGAGTAGCGATTTGGAAATTATTGGCAGCACCTTCATTTGAAAACTCTAAGTCCCCAACCACTCCATACCTAGCGGAGAGGAAAAAATAAATTATTCTGTTGCACTGTATTGACTATTGGAGTCTGTGTTTTTTGTTTTTTGAAAAAAAAAATAGAGAATATTCTCTGGCTTTCCATGCCTACCTGTCTGTCTGCTGCATGTCAGGCTTCACACACACACACACACACACACACACACACACACACACACACACACACACACACACACACACACACACACACCTTTCATTTACAACGGGACGGCAAGGGGGAGGAGGGGATGGATTGGTGGGTGCGTTTGTCCATCCACAATGGAAATTCAGTTTTAAAGCTCAGTGACCAGCTGTAGTAATGATGTTACCTCTAAAGATGTTCAAACACTCGCTGTAGTGTAGTGTACTCTCCTCACACGCCCTCCCGCGATGGGGTGCTTTTGGGGCAGGCGCATGTTTTTCAACACAAACACAGCGCTTCGCACACGCAGTCAGGACGGAGGTGTGGCGAGGTGTCCACGGGCAGGCTGGGGAAGATGGAGGAAGTGATGGTGTTAAAAACCTCACAAGTGAGTGTTTTTTTTTTAAAGCACACACTCTGTTTGCAGATGTGTTCTGTTACTCACTGTAAACTATAAATTCATACTCACTGTAAACATGGAAGTGAACATGGTGCAACGATGCATTTGATTGGTTAGACTGAGCGTTTTGGCACCAGTTAGACAAATTTGATTGGTGAAATTGGCGGAAGTTGACGAGGATTGGCCAAAGTTGCGAGAATGTTGCGGTGATTGGACAAAGTTGCAAGGTCGCACAATAGTTGTGCTGATTGGCTGATTTCTCGTGAATTGGTGCAATCGCAACATCGCAAAATCCTGGAGGGATTGCAATGATTATAGTCACGTTTGTTTATGATCCTATCTGTTGTATGTGAGTTTTGCCCTTGGGGCTTGCCATAGCCGCCCTACGGGATGATGTCAGGCGGGCTGCAGCTGCTGTATTTATTCTGTGCCAGTCCCAATAAAGGTCAGTTCATTGCTTGGTGTAAGTCGACTCCTGTCTCACTGATTTCATACATAACATTTTGGCGACAAGGATAAACTAGGGAGGCATACGGGGCACCTCTACTACCGTTTCTACAGTGTCCGGGAGAACCAGCAATCCTGTGGCCTAACTGGTTGGCCATGTTTGAGGGGTATATTGCGGCAATGGGCCTGAGTAAACTTGACGGAGTGTGGAGGCAAGTGCTTCTGGTTCACCATCTCGGCGTAAATGGTCGGAAAATTTTCCACACGTTGTGGGAGATCGAGTCTTATGCGGATGCTGCCGGGTGGCTTGCTGACTACTTTGCTGAGCACACAAGGAGCACAAAGCTGGGGGTTGAAAGACTGTTGGTGCCAAAAGAAGCTAAGCTAGCTAGCTCGGGGGAGTTAACAGCCCAGCTGGTGGCAATGGTGAAATTAGCCACGGAGCTAGGTGGGCGCCAAATACAAGCTACAAGCTAGATATGGTGGAGTTGGAGCCACAAGTGAGGGAGCCTGTGTCCACCGAGAACGACAAGCCAGCCGAACAGCACAGCATGGTGTGTGACCGCAGCACTGGAGGAGAACACAGCACGGTGAGCGAAGATGGCACCGGGGAAGAGCAGCAACCAAACTCGGCTCAGTTTTCCCCGCAGCTAGAGTCGGAGCAGCGGGAGGGGGAGTGCGAGCATGCTGAGAACCCCGGAAAACAGCAGCATCAGCCAGACACCACGGTAGTCGAGTAGGACCAGTCTCACTCAGGGTTGACGCAGGAGGGTCTCAGTGCTGGCGCTCAAAAGGCCCTGGACAAGGACACTGTGCGTAACGGCAAGGCACCTGCATCGACAAGTGACGCTGACAAGGTAGCTCCAATTTTCCCCGGAGCTCGGCCACAGTGGGCCAGAGGATCACGGGCTATGACGGCGACTTCTGCAGCAGCTTTAAAAGATGTTGGGGCCAGACCAACAGGCACAGAGGGATTGCATGCCCATCAGCAAAACTGAAGACCGAGCAGAGCCCCTCTGAGAGTTAAGGATCCGGTCCAGGTTTGTGGGGGGAGATGTCCATGGCGGATGTGGGCCAAATGACAGCCAGAGGAACACTGGGAGAGGCTGCACATCGTGCCTGCGTGGGGAGTGTTGTGTTCGTGTTCGTTGAGGAGAGAAGAGACTTGCAGTTGAACCAACGTAACTTTATTTTTTAGCGGCAGCTCACACAGACACTTTCACATCGGCTCCCATGTTGGCCGTTTCTTATTCTACTGAGTGCATCATTCCAACAAGCGGTAACAAGGTAGCAGCGACGCCTAGTGGTAAACACTGATCATTACATCCCCCTTTCTTTGAGGTGAATAAACATTAATAAACATTGATGCAAAACAGTGTATATGTATTCAGTATGAATGGACTAATACAAAACACAAATTCCAGTTCTCCCTGAATCAACATGCCCAAAGAAATTAACATCTGTTACATTTTTCTTATTCTTTGCTTTTTGCTTTTTTTTTTTTTTTTTCTTATAAGTCCAACCTATCTGGTTTCTTTATTTCTCGTTTTGATCTTCTCGGTTCATCTTTGTCAGGTGGAACATTTGCTTCACAGTTCATAAGAGGTGTGGTTGTGGGAGATTCTGGGTGAGCACTATTGGGCCCACCAGGTGCTTGTGGAGTCTTGAGGAGACTGCGGCGATTGCGCCTGAGCACCTGTCCATCCTCAGTTCTCACTGTGAATGATCTTGGAGCAACTTCCTGTAATACAACTCCTTTAGTGTTCCAGCCAGATGCATCCTCGATCCTAACTGGGTCGTTGTTGGCCAGTGGAGAGAGTGGTTTGGCTGAAGTGTCATAGAATGTCTTTTGTCTCAGTTTCTGCTTCTCAAGCTTGTTTCTGAGTTTTGTATCTTTCCTTTGTGAAGTAGCATTTGGGTAGCTGGGAAGCGTTGTACGCAGCTTCCTGTTCATTAGTAGCTCAGCAGGTGACAGTCCGCACTGAAGTGGAGAGGCGCGGTAACTGAGTAGAGCCAAGTATGGATCCGAGTTGCTGTCTGCAGCTTTCTTAAGCAGTTGCTTCAGAATGTGGACGCCTTTTTCTGCTTGTCCATTTGATTGTGCATAGTGTGGGCTTGACGTCACATGCCGAAATTCATACTGTTCTGCAAACTGCTGCCATTCCCTGCTACTGAAACATGGTCCATTATCTGTCACCACAATGTGTGGGATGCCATGCCGAGCAAATGTGGATTTGGTATGAGTGATCACACAGGCTGATGTAGTGCTTGAGAGTAGTGCCATTTCTGGAAAGTTGGAAAAGTAGTCCATGACTACTAAGTAGTCTTTGCCTTTAAGGTGAAACAGGTCTATCCCTACTTTGTGCCAAGGGGATGCAGGACTTTCAGATATCACCATTGGCTCTTTGCTTTGTTTACTTCGGTGTTTCTGGCACGTTTCACAACTACTCACAAGCGTCTCGATGTCTTTGTTTAGTCCAGGCCAGTACACTGACTCCCTTGCTCTCCTTTTACATTTTTCAATCCCAAGGTGTCCTTCATGTATCCTGTTTAACAAATCTGGTCTTAGAGCCACAGGGATGACTATTCTTCCTTTCTTCAGTAATAGTCCATCAACAAAACTAAGATCTCCTCTGACATGGTAATAGCGAGGGCAAGATCCTGCAGGCCATCCCTCGTCCATGTTCTGAATGACACGCTGTAGCTCGGTGTCCTGTGATGTCACCTCAGCTATTTGTTTCGACTTTGTGTCAGATACTGGCAGAGCACACGACACCATGTTGATGTGATTTTCAATATCCTCATCTGTGGAACTCAGACACTTTTCAGCAGGTGCTCTGGACAAGGCATCTGCGAGTATCAGGTGCTTTCCCGGTGTATAAACCAGTTCAAAATCGTACCTTTGCATTTTCATCATTAGGCGTTGGATCCGTGGGGACATTTCGTTAAGATTCTTCTTGATAATGGAGACGAGTGGGCGGTGGTCAGTTTCCACAGTAAAAGACGGCAGTCCATAGACATAACTGTGAAACCGCTCCAGCCCGTAGGAAACGCCTAAACACTCCTTTTCAATCTGGGCATATTTGCATTCAGACTTTGTCATAGCCCTTGACGCATAGGCTACTGGTTTCCAGTACTCTCCTTCTGCCTGTAGGAGCACTGCTCCGATGCCATCTTTGGACGCGTCAGTTGACACTTTGAGCTTTTTCCGGTGGTCATAGTAGGCTAATGCTGGTGCTCTGGTAAGAGTTTGCTTAAGTCTTTGCCACTCTTGCTCATGTTTTTCGGCCCATTTAAAGTCACAGTCATTGTGTAAGAGCTCTCGGATGCATGACGTCTTTGCTGTGAGGTTGGGAATAAATTTGCCTATGAAATTTACCATTCCCATGATGCGTAACACGCCCGTTTTGTCTGTTGGTCTTGGCATGTTCAGTATTGCTTTCACTTTATCGCCATCTGGTTGTATGCCTTGAGCTGTGAGTTTGTCTCCGAGGAAGAGAATCTCTTGTACTGCAAACTCACACTTGGCTCTATTGAGTTTCAGCCCGTACTTCTGAATGCGCTCCATCACTTTGTTAAGTCTCTGGTTGTGCTCTTGGAGAGTCGAGCCCCATACAATAATGTCATCTATGTAAACTCTGACTCCCTCTAGGCCTTCAATGATCTGTTCCATCGCTCTGTGGAATATTTCTGGTGCAGATTTTATTCCAAATGGCAGCCTAAGAAAACAGTATCTACCGAAAGGTGTGTTAAAAGTACAGTACTTAGTGCTGCTCTCATCCAGTTTTAACTGCCAGAAACCCTGAGAAGCGTCGAGCTTTGTGAAGTAGTTAGCTCCTGCCATCTCACTGACTATTTCCTCACGTGTGGGGATTTGGTAGTACTCGCGCTTAATGTTCTCATTTAGATCTTTTGGGTCCATGCACATTCTCAACTCACCATTCTTTTTCTTTGTGACGACAATCGAGTTGACCCAGTCTGTGGGCTCCTGCACCTTTTTGATCACGCCCATGTTGGTCATCCTGTCCAGTTCTCGTTTGAGGGCTTCACGCAGTGGAGCTGGGACCCTACGTGGTGCGTGCACAACTGGTTGGGCGCCTTCTTTTAGCTGGACTTTATATGTAAAGGGCAGTGTGCCAAAACCTTTGAACACATCAGAAAAGTTTTGCACAATAGCGTTAGTGTCACACTTGGAATCTGATTCAATGCAGTACACTCTTTTCACTAACCCTAGCTCTTCACAGCTTTTATCACCCAACAGTGATTCACATTTCTCATTCACAACAGAAAAGTTTACATTGTGCACTTTACCTTTAACAACAACATTCAGTTTACAGGTACCAAAACAATGTATGGGTTGCCCATTGTAATCTTTCAACCCTGATTTCTTTCTGTATATGTGTGGCTTAACCTGCATTTCCTTTACATCAGACATGCTAATGAGGTTAGCTTTTGCACCAGTGTCCAGTCTCATAGTGACGATAGTCCCGTTAACCAGCAGAGGAGTGGTCCACTTGTCCTCATTGGTAATGCTGTTGACTTTTTCTTCTTCATTTTCACAGTCAACGATGCCCACAAAGAAAGTGTCACTTAAGTCTGTGTCTTCGACTACATTCACGTTTTTGCCTTTCTTTCCTTCCTTTCTTTAGGTGAAGCATTGCTTTGCAAAATGATTCTTTCCATGGCAGTTGGAGCATACTTTACCAAACGCTGGGCATTGCTTTGGCTTGTGCTGTAATCCGCAACGCATGCAGAAGAACGTGGGATCCTCGGTCCGCTGTGCAGTCCCGGCCCGTGAGCGACGCCTCCCGCTCTGAGATGACACGGCGCCGACCGCTGCTCCTTCACTCGGAGGTGTGGCGCCTGGCATGCCGCAGAACATTTTCATGTGCTTCTGGGACAGTTCGCTTGCCTGGCAGAGTTTAACAGCCATCTCCAGCGTCAACTCCGTCTCACGAAGCAGTCTCTCTCTTAACTTTTTGTCCTCAACACCAAAAACAATTTGATCTCTGATCATTGAGTCCTTCAATGTCCCAAAATTGCAGGATTGTGCTTTCAAACGGAGAGCTGTCAAAAAACTGTCAAAGGGCTCACTCTGTTGCTGCATACGAGATCTAAACATGTATCTTTCATATGTCTCGTTTTTCTTAGGAGTGCAGTGAGCATCAAACTTAGCGAGCACGACATCCAGCTTATTTGGGTCTTCACCCGTTCCGAACACGAACGTGTTGTACACTTCAATGGCCTGTGGCCCCGCTAAGTTCAGCAAAAATGCTACCTTTCTCAAGTCCGGCTTCGTGTCCAGTCCCATGGCCGTGACATACAAGTTGAACTGCTGCTTGAATGCCCGCCATTTTTCATCCACGTTACCTGCCAATTTCAGGTTTTCCGGCGGCTTCAACTCCATGACGACTTCTCACGTGGTCGCTCAGTTCATGCAGTTTACTCCTGGTACCATGTTGTGTTCGTGTTCGTTGAGGAGAGAAGAGACTTGCAGTTGAACCAACGTAACTTTATTTTTTAGCGGCAGCTCACACAGACACTTTCACATCGGCTCCCATGTTGGCCATTTCTTATTCTACTGAGTGCATCATTCCAACAAGCGGTAACAAGGTAGCAGCGACGCCTAGTGGTAAACACTGATCATTACAGGGAGCAGCTTACTTTTAGCTGTTGGATGGCTCGTGGAGGCACACCAATGAGCTGTGATGTGCCCAGGAGGAGGCTTCCGATGGCGGGTCTGGACAAGAGAGGTGGTTGATGGTGAAGAGAAGAGGCGCTGTCATCTATGAGGTCAGCTATGATCCTGGAGGCATGCCGTTTCCAGGGGTGGGTCTACTGAGGGGCTGCCCTGGGTCCCCACAAGCTGGTTCTACACCTTTTCTGCCAGAAGGACAATAGAGTGGTTTTGAAAAATAATAATAATGATAAAAACGTTCCAAGGATCTAATGTTCATATGTTTACATGTGTTTTTCTTTTAAAAAAGGAAGATTAAACTGTTATTGTTCTGGGATTATTTTATGTATTGTTGTTTCGTTTAGGAGACACGGCAATGTTTTATTTTGACAGACTTTTAGGAATTTGCAGGTGGAAGAATAACCCACCTTGCCGTGTGGGGTGGGACAGTAGTCCACTGGTCCCCCCTAGTTTAGGTTTTGTTGTGTGAATGAGTTAGGCCATTTAGTAATTTCAGTTCTAGTCTTTTAGTGCGTGATTCGGGTCCTAAATTGGGGAGAGTCTTAAATGTGTATGTTTTTGGAGTTTTCTAAAGGGGGAGAGAATGTTGTGTGTGAGTTTGGCCCTTGGGGCTTGCCGTAGCCACCCTGCGGGATGACATCAGGCAGGCTGCGGCTGCTGTGTTTATTCTGTGCCAGTCCCAATAAAGGTCAGTTTGTGCGGGACCTAGACGTTACATTCTCCACTCAGACTGAATGGCACAGGAGGAGAGAAGCTGATGGGGGGGGTCGAGACGGGACAGCGCAGGTGGAGACGCTAAAGGACTGTTAGGCGGATGCACCGGGCAGACTGTGGCTTCTCCACTGGACTGCATATTAATGCGCCGACAGGCTTTGTGATGATGTGCATTGTGATTGTGTGTATTGTGGTGTGAACTACCGGACAGTATGTTAATGCGCTGACAAGCTTTGGCTTTCCAGCTCACTGCCTCGCCTGCTCATTTCTCACTACATTGTTGACCTTTGACGTAGAATGGAACTCGAGGCAAACACCCCGGAGATGGCCCAGACTGGGAGCGCCAGCACCGCGTGCGCCATTTCGGTCAAGCTCCCAGACTTTTGGCTACACGACCCAAAGGCTTGGTTCCCCCACACCAAGGCCCAGTTCGCGCTCCATGGAGTGACTGCGGATGACACCAAGTACTACTACGTGGTTGCAGTGCTGGACGCACGCACAACACAGCAGGTGGCAAACCTGCTCCAACAGCCCCCAGCCAACGGCAAATATGATGCTCTCAAGACCGCGTTGGCCCAGCACTACACGCTCTTGGACTGCGAGAGAGCGGAAAGGCACCTGACACACTCCGAGTTGGGAGACAGGTCGGCCATCGAATTAATGGAGAAGATGTTGGTGTTAATGGGCACAGATGGTGAGCAGTTCCTCTTTGCCCACCTTCTCCTCCGGAACCTCCCGACAGTGGCCAGAGCAGTCCTTGCCAATTCGCCGCTGCTGGCCACACAGAACTACCGGGCGCTGGCACAAGAGGCGGACCGGATTATCCCGGTGACCACAACCTTCGCTGTGAATGCAGCGGCGTCGGAACCCAGTCAGACGGCCAGCAAGAGCGAGGAGCCATCAATGGTGGCCGCTGCAGAGGCCAAGAAGCACCGGAGGGGCACGCTCTGCTTCTACCACCGCCGCATTGGAGAAGACGCATGCCAATGCATGCCACCGTTCCATTTCAAGTGCTTGGGAAACGCCAGGACTGGCAGTTGGTAGCCGCTGCGACCGCCGGTGACACAACCAAGCTGCTCTATGTGACGGACTCACGCTCGGGGAGATGGTTCCTCATGGACTCCGGCTCCCAAATGAGCCTCATCCTGCCGTCCTATGCAGACCAGCTGGCTGGAAGTAGCGGCCCCGAGCTGGCAGCCGCAAACTGCTCAGACATTAAGACTTTTGGTGAGAGGACCCTGACCATATCCTTGCTTGGCCATACCTACCAATGGTCCTTTGTCATAGCGGCATGTAACTCCCCTATTTTGGGTGCAGGTTTTTTGTGTGCACATGGACTATTAGTCGATGTGGCTAACAGATGCCTGATTAACGCTATGTCTTTTGATTCTCTGCCCTGTACATCTCGAAGAGCTGGGTCCACAACACTGGCCAACATTACAGCTCCAGGTAAGTTCCACACACTACTCACCCAGTTCCCAGCACTCACGGTTCCGATGTTTTCGGTAGCCGTCACTAAGCACGGGGTAGAGCACTTCATTACCACCACGGGGCCGCCCGTTTTCGGACGACCTCGGTGCCTGGACGCAGCTAAACTGGCCAGTGCGAGAAAGGAGTTTGCCAGCTTGGAAAGGTTGGGCATCATCAGGCGCTCAGACAGCCCATGGGCATCCCCGCTACACATGGTGCCTAAAGCCAAGGGATTGTGGCGACCATGCGGAGATTTCCGCAGATTAAACACCACAGCACACGATCGCTACCCAATCCCCCATATTCAGGATTTTTCCGTCCACCTCACAGGGGCACACATTTTTTCCAAGGTGGACCTGGTCTGTGGGTACCACCAGGTCTCAGTGCGTGCAGAAGACATACCCAAAACGGCAGTAATAACCCCGTTCGGTCTTTTTGAGTTCCTACGCATGCCTTTCGGGTTAAAAGGCACACCACAGACCTTCCAACGCATGATGGATGTGGTGCTGCGAGACCTGCCGTTTGTGTTTGTCTACCTGGACGATATCCTGGTGGCCGAACACATAAGCCACCTCAGGACGGTTTTCCAGAGGTTAGAAGAGCATGGGTTAATAATCAACCCAGCGAAGTGCCAGTTCGGGTTTACAGTGATCGACTTTTTGGGCCACCGCATTTCACCGGAGGATGCAATACCCTTACCGGACAAAGTGCACGCAGTGGCAGATTTTCCCCGGCCTCAGACGGTCGGGGCGCTGCAGGAGTTTTTGGGGATGGTTAACTTTTACAACTGTTTCCTCCCCCGCGCAGCCCAGCTCATGCAGTCATTGTATGCTGCGCTTAAGAAACGGAAACCGGCGGACAACATCAACTGGACTCTTGAGTGGGAGCAGGCCCACCACTGTTTTCCCCGCGCTTTTGTCCCAAGGATCTTGAAGGATGCGTCGTTCTTGTTTGTCAGGCACGATGCCCACTGGACCCTGTTGCGCCTGCCCTACGACGGCCCGTTCAGAGTGTTGGAACCTGGGGATAAACATTTTGTTAGACTTGGGGGGACGCAGAGAAACAGTCGGCATAGACAGGCTTAAGCCTGTGTTCGTATTAGCAGACAAGCAGGTGGTGTTGGCCCGAGCTCCTCGGCGCGGATGACCCCCACTGAGAGCTCTCCAGGTAAATGACTCGTCAGCTCAGTCACAATTGCATGGTGAAGATGTGCCCCCCCCCCCAATGTTTCCCCATAGACGGATGCGCCTCCAGGAGCGCCCCACCAGCACCGCAGCGCCTTGAAGCCAGCGACCGCCCGTTACAACTGCTATGGACGTCGGCTGAAGCCCACAGAACTCTAAGTGTTTGGGGGGGGGGGGACCTAGACATTACATTCTCCACTCAGACTGAATGGCACAGGAGGAGAGAAGCCGACGGGGGGGTCGAGACGGGACAGCGGAGGTGAAGACGCTAAAGGACTGTTAGGTGGATGCGCAGGGCAGACTGTGGCTTCTCCACTGGACTGCATATTAATGCACCGACAGGCTTTGTGATGATGTGCATTGTGATTGTGTGTATTGTGGTGTGAACTACCGGACAGTATGTTAATGCGCTGACAAGCTTTGTGAGGATGTGCATCGTAATTCTGTGTATTGTGGTGTGAACCTCCAGGCTGCTAAGCAAGGATGTAAGATATAAAAGAGAGATGCCCAGCGACCTGAGATATTCTTGTTGACTTGTGGTTAGAGAGAATAAAGTCCACGCTGATCCAGCTCACTGCCTTGCCTGCTCATTTCTCTCTACAAGTTCATTGCTTGGCATAAGTTGACTCCTGTCTCACTGATTTCATACATAACACTATCTACCTTATTCGTAGCCCCCATGATGACTTGTGCGAATTATGGGCGTACTACTTTAGAAAGTGGAGTTGTCACAGAAATGGGTCACTTTTCCTTGTTAAAAAACAATGACTTCGGCATCAAAAATGCACAAACACGGCCTTTTGCACCTCAGAAAAGTAATATAATTATACTACTTCCCACGACTATCGAGGGATGAGAAGATGACCTTAAAAACTGGCCTGGCTGAAAGTAGCTCCATTAGTTAGCTCCGCTGCTAAAATGCTAATGCTGTAAACAAATAAAAGCTCTGAGTCAGATGCATTTTGCTAAAATATGTTGGACATAATCAAATTTACCTCAGAGCAGATGTAGAATCTAGTCTGAGCGACAAAGAACCACAACACCATGCTTGGGTGTTTTAATGTTGGGGTAAAACAGACAGCTGCAGCTGTTCATTTCACCCCAAAATTAAAATACTCATGCTGCTGTAGTGCCGTGAATGCTTGTTATTTAACTTAACACGTACAGACCTTTTCTGACAGTTGTTCAGAATTTTATTGATCTATATTTTGTGATAATTTAAAAATTAATGCATGTTGAAGATGCTAAAATCAAGTCCATATTGTTCCAATGCAGTGCAACAAATGCAAAAAACCCCCACCTATTTGACATCTTTCTTAAATCGTTAAGCCTTAGGAAGCAAACTGTTACTATTTATTTTTTATTTTAGTTCATGCAGTCTTGCATCTGGTGACATATATAAACGTCAGATCTGTGACATTCATATGGGTGAAAACATACCTGTTGCTCTAATCTGCACAACCGACCACACGAACAGTCCTTTTTAGTTTTCAGTGCATAATCTAACCGCGGTGAAGTTAATTTTACATTTGACCTTCGATATTCGGCTCCATTGGAATTGCCGGCAGCTGACAAGAGAGAAGCCAATCAACAGACGTTTGCGTCTGTACAAGCTTCTGCACGAGGGTTTCACTGGGACTGTCAACAAACTAATAGTGTGGTGGACACTGTACACATGGCACTCCACCCAGGACAAAGGGGTTGGTGGGGGAGAAGATAGTAAGGGATGCTAATAGAGAAAGGTGAGCTGAGCCAAACAAACAAAGATGTACTCCCCCCTCCCCCCGCTGCGCCAGGTTCACACCTGAAGACGCAGGGGTGTGAATATATGGTAGCAAGACCTGCTCTGTGACGTGTGTGTCAATGTTATGTTGATGTGTCTGCATGTCTTTCACATCTGTATGTTAATGTGTTTACCCTGTGTGCTGGAGGCGGGAATAAGTGTATAAAAGAGTTCACTCAGGCAGTGAGAGGACAGTTGTTTTGTGTTGAATGTTGGAAGTTGAATAAATTTCGAGTGCCATCCAGCTCGCTGTCTCGTCTGCTTTCATCTTCCACAATAGTATCATTATGGAATAAAGATTGTTTCTTCATTAGCTTAAACAGCATGTTGTTTTATAATATTATTTTAATTAAAAAAAAAAGCGTTTTTTTAAATAGCTCTCAGGTCATGTCAACAAGTCACTCAGAATCAGTCCAGAAAGGTACTGTTACTTCTGCTGAACAGGATACACCTTTTTTATTTGGTTTCATTACTGCTTATATTTTATAATATTATTTTAATGAAAAAAATGCATTTTTTTTCAATAGCTCTCAGATCATGTGACCAAGTCACTCAAAATCAGTCCAGAAAAGTAATGTTACTTCGGCAGAACAGGGTACACCTTTTTTTAATTTGGTTTCATTACTGCATATATTTCATAACAATATTTTTATTGAAAAAAATGCATTTTCAATAGCTCTCAGGTCTTCTGATCAAGTCACTCAAAATCAGTCCAGAAAAGTAATGTTACTTCTGCTGAACAGGGTACACCTTTTATTTGGTTTCATTATTGCATATATTTTATATTTAATATTTTTAATATTTAAAAAAAATATTTTTTTTAAATATTTTTTTATTTAATATTATCTTTGTGTGGTGGACACAGTACATATGTGTAGGAAAAATTAAATGTTGGACACCCCCCTAGAAAATCCCCAGAAAACATTTTTAATTAGATGTGATTTATATTATAATTTATACCCTGTTTGATGGAGCCTTAAGTATTTTTATCATGTTTATAGTCAGCTTCATGTGTGCCTGTGTTTGTGTCTATGTTGAATGTAATTAGTGGCTTGTAAATATGGATGTCACCAGACTGCAAAACAAATCTACCTACGGGTACAAATAAAGTAACCTGAACCTGAACCTGTGATTAAATGCTGATGGCTAATATAAGCATTTATAATAAATGTGTCTAAAAGACTGTAATTTAGATGCTGATGGCTAATATAAGCAATTATAGGAAATGTATCTAAAAGACTGTAATTTGGACTGTGTTAATTTAAACTGTTTGTCAGTGAAAGCAGTAGCGCTTTTGCGCCACAAGTGGCGCTCGGTTGTGATGAGACACTGTTAAGTTGTTAGAACGCGCGAGAAGGAGTTGTGGCTGTTGTTGAGTGATGTCCCGTGTCGAAGTGCCGTGCCTGGTGTTGTAAAAAAGACAAACCACTGAAAAGTCATCAAATTGCCTCTTCTTCACCTCACGAGTGTAACAAAATTTGGTAGCAGAGGATGGTTCAGTCGTGCCCAAGACGGTGAGTGTGCAAATATAAAAAAAAAAAAAACGAGCAGTCGTCATGTGTCTCTGGGGTTCAGAGACACATGATCCCTCCCTAATTGTAGGCTATATCAAAAAGGAAGGTTTTAACCCTATTCTTAAAAACAGAGATTGAGTCTGACTCCCGAATCGAGATTGGCAGCTGGTTCCACAAGAGAGGAGCTTAATAACTGAAGGCTCTGCCTCCCATTGTACTTTTGGAGATTCTAGGTATTACAAGTAATCCAGCATTTTGGGAGCATAGTGCTCTGTTAGGATAATAGGGTAGTATCAGATCTTTTAACCTGTTGCACTTCTGTGTACCGCGGGCGGGCACGTCTCTGCGTCCTGGAGCGCACGAGGGCGCACGAGAGCGCTGCGTCCTAGAGTGCACTGAAAAAAAAGCTGCATTTCCGTTCTTCCACTACAGACACAGCCGCGAACAGATTAGATATGATTGACCTCTCGTTCGACTAATAGGAGCCTTGAATTGGGTTTCTGAAACTTTGAAGAACCAATGACTGAAAACCTAGCAAGAAGGACCCGCATACCAACGCTGCGAATGCAGCGAGCCAATTGAAGCAGAGAAGTTCAAAAGCTGTTTTGTGTAAGGCTGGGTGAAGAGATACTGACTGCTGCAGCAGATGAAAAAAGGACCCGCAAGAAGAACCGCCACAGACTCAGCAGCACGGAGACCACCCACAAGTGTGACCTGTGTGATAGGGACTGCCATTCGCGCATCGGCCTGTTCAGCCACAGGTGGTGCTTTTTTTTTTTATTCCAGCAGAATAGACGTTTAGGATTCTCTTCCATGGTCATCATAGACCGACGGAGGCCAACAACGAAGGCTGGGTGACACACACGCGTTCGCCAGTCTTTTTTAATTACTACTGTTATTTGTTTTGAAAAATCGTTCGCCAAAACCGCAATCATGGAAGCGCAAAACCGCAATAATGGAATTATGTTTTGACCGGGTCGCGAGACCAGAACCACGAGTCCGTAACAAGCGGACCAGTGTCGCCTTCGTCTGACAATGAGGAAGAGAAGTTCGCCAGCTCCACTGCTGCTGTGAACAGGTAAGTGTTATAAGCTAAATTATAGTGAATAAAATTGTGAATAAAAAAGTGAATAAAAATATAATGTATAAGCATCCCAAAGTGATAAAGCAAAATATTGGTAAAACTCAAATTAAACATAAAGCCTCTAAATTGAATGAGTTGGCCTCTGTTCCTCCTCATAATTTAAAAATTAAATGTGGTTTGTTAAATATTAGGTCTCTAACTCCCAAGTCTCTGTTAGTCCATGATCTGTTAATTGATCATCAGATTGATTTAATTTCCTTTACAGAGACTTGGTTAGAACAAGAGGATTATGTTGGTTTAAATGAATCAACCCCCTCTGGTTATTTAAACTGTCAAAATCCCAGAAGTTCTGGTCGTGGAGGAGGAGTAGCAACAATTTACCATTCCAAATTACTAGTTAATGTAAAGCAAAAAACATGTTATAATTCCTTTGAGGGCCTGGTCCTCAGTATTGGGCACTTTAGCAATTTCAGGTTAAACCCAATTTTTATTTGCCATTGTTTATCGTCCCCCATCAACCTATTCAGAATTTTTATCAGAATTTGCTGATTTCTTAGCTGATTTAGTGCTGAAATCTGATAGAATAATTATAGTAGGGGACTTTAATATACATGTGGATGTAGATAGTGACTGCCTTAATGTGGCTTTTAATTCAATATTAGACTCGATTGGGTTTTCTCAGAAAGTAGGAAATTCTACTCATTACCTCCACCATACATTGGACCTTGTTCTGACATATGGCATAGAAATAGAAAATCTTGTAGTGTCTCCTCATAACCCTGTACTGTCAGACCATTGTCTGTTAACCTTTGATTTTACTATTTCTGACTATTTGGCTCCTAAAGAAAAATATTATCACAGTAGATGCCTCTCAGATGATGCTGTTTCCAAATTTATGCAGATTGTTTCCTCTATGCCATGTGTCAACACAACGGAAATAAGCTATAGACAGCTTGCTCCTTCTGTAATTGATAACATGGTGGATAGTGTTTCAGCTTCTCTGCATCAGGCTCTAGACTTGGTGGCCCCCTTAAAAAAGAAAAAGTCTAATCAGAGATTTTTAACTCCTTGGTTCAACACAGAAACTCGTAGCTTAAAACAGAAGACTCGTCAATTAGAAAGAAAATGGCGCTCTACTAATTTAGATGAAATCTATTTAGCTTGGAGAAATCATCTTTTAATTTATAAAAAATCTCTTAGAAAAGCTAGAACGAGTTATTACTCTGCATTAATAGAAGAGAACAAGAATAATCCCAGGTTTCTTTTCAGTACTGTAGCCAGGTTGACAAAGAGTCAGGACTCTGTCAATCCTAGCATCCCCTTAGAGCTTACTAGTCAGGACTTTATGAACTTTTTCAATAATAAAATTTCATCCATCAGAGATAAAATCAATCAGATTCTTCCCACAGTTAACTTAAATACTGTAACTACTACAACTCCTTCTATTGATGTCTGTCTTGATGAGTTTACTCCAATCGACCTTTGTGAGTTAGACAAAGTAGTTTCCTCATCCAAACCTTCAACTTGTCTTTTAGATCCTATTCCTACCAGGTTATTTAAAGAAGTCTTCCCACTTATTGGTAGCTTTATTCTTCATATAATCAATTCTTCATTAACTTTAGGCCATGTACCGCAGGCTTTTAAAACGGCTGTAATTAAACCCTTACTCAAAAAGCCAACGCTAGATCCAGGAGCTTTAGCTAACTATAGACCAATCTCTAATCTCCCTTTCATTTCAAAAATCTTAGAAAGAGTTGTTGCTATGCAATTATTTGACCACCTGCAGGGAAATGGTTTACTTGAAGAGTTTCAATCTGGGTTTAGAATCCATCATAGTACTGAAACAGCCTTAGCGAAGGTCACTAACGACCTCCTCATTGCATCTGATAATGGACTAGTTTCTGTACTTGTCCTTTTAGATCTTAGTGCAGCTTTTGATACTATTGATCATAATATTCTACTTGATAGATTAGAACACTATGTTGGACTTAATGGAACTTCGTTGCAGTGGTTTAGATCTTATTTATCTGATAGGTTCCAGTTTGTTCATGTAAATGATGAGTTTTCTTTCAGCTCAAAGCTTAGTCATGGAGTTCCACAGGGATCTGTGCTAGGCCCTACTCTTTTTAGTTTATATATGCTTCCGTTAGGCAACATTATTAGAAAGCACTGTATACATTTTCATTGTTATGCAGATGACACACAATTATACCTGTCAATGAAGCCAGATGATACTAATCAATTAGCCAAGTTAGAAGCCTGTCTTAAGGAAATCAAAGCTTGGATGACTTGTAATTTCCTGCTATTAAATTCAGATAAGACTGAAGTCATTCTTGTTGGTCCAAAAAACCTTAGAAATTCCTTTCCAAATCAAACTTTCAGTTTGGACGCAGTTACTCTTTCTCTTAATAGCTCTGTGAGGAACCTTGGAGTTATTTTTGATCAGGATTTGTCCTTCAATTCACATATTAAATTTGTTTCTAAGACTTCCTTCTATCATTTGCGTAATATTGCCAAGATTAGGAGCATCTTGTCTCAGAGTGATGCTGAGAAGCTGATCCACGCTTTTGTTAGCTCGAGATTAGATTATTGTAATTCTTTATTATCAGGCTGTCCTAAAACATCTTTAAAAAGTCTTCAGCTGATCCAAAATGCTGCAGCAAGAGTTTTAACAGGTACTAGAAAGAGAGATCATATCTCTCCGGTTCTGGCCTCCCTTCATTGGCTTCCCATAGAGTTTAGAATTAAGTTTAAAATCCTTCTTCTCACTTACAAAGCTCTAAACAATCAGGCTCCTTTTTATTTAAAAGATCTGATACTACCGTATTATCCTAACAGAGCACTACGCTCCCAAAATGCAGGATTACTTGTAATACCTAGAATCTCCAAAAGTACAATGGGAGGCAGAGCCTTCAGTTATCAAGCTCCTCTCCTGTGGAATCAGCTGCCAATCTGGATTCGGGAGTCAGACTCGATCTCTGTTTTTAAGAATAGGGCTAAAACCTACCTTTTTGATCTAGCCTACAATTAGGGAGGGATCATGTGTTTCTGAACCCTCCCTTAGTTATGCTGCTAATAGGTTTAGTCAGCCGGGGGACCTCCAGTAATGCACTGGGCCTCACTCCTTTCCTCACTCTCTATGAAATATTTTTTTTTTGCTGGTCATTAACATTTGTTTGTTCTCTCCCATAGACTGAGTCCCCATCGTGCTGTTTGCTCTCTACATGTCTGTTCTTTTCTTCTTCTCTATCCCCTCACCCCCCAGCCAGTTGCAGCAGATGACTGCCCCTCCCTGAGCCTGGTTCTGCTGGAGGTTTCTTCCTGTTAAAAGGGAGTTTTTCCTCTCCACCGTCGCCAAGTGCTTGCTCACAGGGGATCGCCTGATTGCTGGGGTCTTTCTGCAACTGTGGGGGTCCCCCCTACAGTTGATAGTACTATGAGATGACTGTTGTTGTGAAATGGCGCTATATAAATAAAGTTGAATTGAATTAAATTATTCTTTATCCCTGAAAATTGTAATCAAAAATGACTTTTGACCGATCGGTAAATTACAGCTGTGCGTCATCGCCACATGACGGACAGCGGTGCAACGGGCGATGTCCGTCCTCTGTAGCAGGGGGGGGAGGGACAACCCCCCCCCCCCACACACACACACAGCCCTGAGTGTCACCTTTCATTAGAGCTCAAGATGAAGCTTCTATATTGAATCATTCAAAAGTTACAGACGTTTTTCCAAACTGTGCCATTTGGCACAGTTCAAAAACGCCTGGGAACCACCTGAGAACAAAGCTGTGTAATATATTCATTTTTTGTGGTATTGTTACAAAATTTTGACCTCAGCTGGATAACACTTGGTTCTACATTTCTGTTGCATTTTCCAGCCCGGATCTGAAGCTGTGTGTTATTTGCAAGCATTTGTATCCAAAAAACACCCAGGCAAAATTTATTTTCTTCAAGTTCAGTATGTTTAGATGACTGTTACTCAGTGGCCGGAGCACTTAGAGAGATTATGACTGTTTTGCCAAAAAATTCAAAGTGTTTTCTTTTAAATGAGACCAACCCCATGAAGATGCCGCAAAGGGTTGAAGAACAGCTTTTGATTTACTTTGGGCATGTTATTTTTTGGCGTTTTTCGGGAAATTAACCGGAATGCAAGGGTTTAAATAAAAAGGGGCCTGATTGTTTAGAGCTTTGAAAGTGAGAAGAAGGATTTTAAACTTAATTCTAAACTCTATGGGAAGCCAATGAAGGGTGGCCAGAACTGGAAAAATATGATATCTCTTTCTAGTACCTGTTAAAACTCTTGCTGCAGCATTTTGGATCAACTGAAGACTTTTTAGAGGTGTTTTAGGACAACCTGATAATAAAGAGTTACAATAATCTAATCTAGTGCTAACAAAAGCGTGGATCAGTTTCTCAGCGTCACTCAGAGACAAGATGCTCCTAATCTTGGCAATATTATGCAAATGATAGAAGGCAGTCTTAGAAACGAATTTAATATGTGAATTGAAAAACAGATCTTGATCAACTAGAAAAGCACTCGGAGAGCGCAGACCTCCGCCAAGCGCCACAATTCCCCCCATACAATGTTTGTGTGTACGTTTTCAGATTCCTTGAGCATGTAAACATATGACTAGCAATTGGATTCACAATGATTATTTGTTTATTTGACAGGGACAGTGCAATAAACACACAATTAATCAATGACAATCAATCTGATAGTGATAGGATTAGTGGTTCAGTAGTAAAAGCATTGCCTCCTTGGCGGAGGTAATAAACTGAAGTGTTGCTGTTGTGTCCATCTCCTCCACTGACGGATGCAAATTGGGTAGACAGGTTGCCGTGGGTTTTATATTATATTATGTTGGGGTTTCGCTCTGCGGCAAACGAGAATTTAGAAGCTTCGCCGGCAGAGAGCTCGTTATTGCGCAGCGCGTATGGCTGGCCGGTGAATTTCTGCCAAATGCGCAGCGCGTATGGCTGGCCGGTGAATTTCTGCCAAATGCGCAGCTCCTATGGCTGGCCGGGGAATTTCTGCCAAATGCGCAGCGCCTATGGCTGGCCGGGGAATTTCTGCCATCACTTTTAGCATTAGAGTGACACATATCAGGCGCAGCATTACTGGCGCCGGGATTCCTCTCTCTGTTGCGGAGCCGCAGGACAAAAGAAGGTGCGATAATGGTTGCCGTGGGTTTTATTGGGTTTGCGGTCCGCGGAAAAAAGAGGATTTGGAAGCCTCCCCTGGCAGAGAGCTGGTTTTTGCGCAGCCCCTATGGCTGGCCGGGGAATTTCTGCCAAATAATCCGGCGCCGGACAGCTGCCCGTGTCAGCTTTTGCAGCGTAGTGCAAACACAGGCACTCTGGCGAGCCCTGTTTTCTGTGTGCTTTTGTGGCTAAAACTTTGAAGAAGGCGGAGTTTGTGTTCATCAGACACGACGACCAGCGCCCTCTATTGCGCCTGCGCACATGTTGAAAATGGCTGTATGTCAGTGTTGAAAAATGCTTTAAAAAATTCCTGTATCCAGACGGTGAACCGGATCACCCCCAAAATTTAATCAGTTCTTCCTTGTACCATTTCCAACAATGCCTGAAAGTTTCATGGAAATCCGTCCAAGACTTTTTGAGTTATCTTGCTAACCAACAGACAGACAGACAGACAGACAGACAAACACACAAACTCCGGCAAAAACATAACCTCCTCCTGGCCTTTTCGGCCTGGCGGAGGTAAAAATAACTCCAAGGTTCCTCACAGCACTATTAAGAGAGAGTAACTGCATCCAAACTAAAAGTTTGATTTGGAAAGGTATTTCTAAGGCTTTTTGGACCAACAAGAATGACTTCAGTCTTATCTGAATTTAATAGCAGGAAATTACAAGTCATCCAAGCTTTGATTTCTTTAAGACAGGCTTCTAACTTGGCTAATTGATTACTATCATCTAGCCTCATTGACAGGTATAATTGTGTGTCATCTGCATAACAATGAAAATGTATACAGTGCTTTCTAATGTTTCCTAATGGAAGCATATATAAACTAAAAAGAGTAGGGCCTAGCACAGATCCCTGTGGAACTCCATGACTGAGCTTTGAGTTGAAAGAAAACTCATTACTGACATGAGCAAACTGGAGCCTATCAGATAAATAAGATCTAAACCACTGCAGCGAAGTTGCATTAAGTCCAACATAGTGTTCTAATCTATCAAGTAGAATATTATGATCGATAGTATCAAAAGCTTCACTAAGGTCTAAAAGGACAAGTACAGAAACAAGTCCATTATCAGATGCAATCAGGATGTCATTAGTGACCTTCACTAAGGCTGTTTCTGTCATATCCCGAGCGCTTTTGTCCGCGCTCGGGTTATTCCTCATCCCTGTCAGGTTTTTGACAGCAGGTGTCGTCACACGGGTTTCCCGGGCTCTGATTGGCCAGACGCTCGGGGGCTCTCCGCTGTCAGACCCTGAGCAGCTGCGCCGCATTGCCAATCATGAGCAGCTGGCTTTAAATGTCAGTGCGAGTGAATTGGACTCTGCGGCTGTCTCGTCAAAAGTCTTATGACTTTCCCCTGTCTCCTTACCACATGCTCCCTGGGTTCCCCGACGTATCCTGCTGCATGTAAGTTGTCTACTATTTGGAATTGTACTTCTCCCTCGCTGACATTCCTTCCTAATTGCGGCGGACGAGAGCTCCTCGTCTCTGCCATAACTCTCTCCCTGTTCCACGTTTAATATTCCTTGCCTTTGCGGCGTACGAGTGCCCCTCGTCCTAGCCACTAACCTCTGTTGTGAATTCATATTGTGTTGTGTAACGAAGCCTGCGTGGCAAGTTGTGTTGTACACCCAAGCCCTGTGCAATATAAATAAAAACTGAATTGCAACTTACTGAACTGTGGCGTCTTATGCTGGCTCGTGAGGGCCAGCCGTGACAGTAGACAGCCGCCAGAAGGAGACGCCGTTCTCAGTAAGTTGCGTTCTGGGAACTTTGCCCCTTCCTGTCCAGGTACGTGGCGTTGGAAACATGCCATCTCAGCGGAGTCGTTCTCGGGGTTCCCACGGCCTGCTGACCAAGGCGCTGGAGGAGGTAGATGAAATCCTCATCATCGCCGCCGACCTCGATGGGCATCCTGACACCTCCCTCGCCCCTCCTCTCCTCGGTTATCAGCCCGATGAACAATGGTATTTAGATCGGGCTGAGGAGGTGCTTGACCGTCTGCCTTCCGCTACAACGGTCACCCCGAGGTTGACGCGAGGAGGCTTGACATCGCTGCCCAACGCCAGATTATTCAGATGTACGAAGAGGAGGAAGCCGCAAGGTGGGGTGATCTCTGGCTCCAGCTGTCTGAGGCGCTGGAGGAGGTGGATGACTTCATCAGCGCTTCCGCCTGCCTTGACGACTCATCCGAAGTGCACTATTACCTGGACTGCGCTGAGAGAACGCTCGACCAATTGTCTCCCCGCTACACCGACCACTTGGACGTCCAAGCGAAGAGACAAGAGATCGCCGCCCACCGCGAGGCGCTCCAGGAGATCGAGGAGGAACGAGGCCGATGGCGGAGTAATCGGAGCTCCCGCTGCCCGCTCTGGAATCCGGATCCTTTCCTCAATCCAGTCCTGGAGTTCGCACCACCCGGGGCCCGTCGTAGACGTCGGCGCCGTGGCCAGAGACGTTCTCAGCGCGACTCCCTTCCGGAACCCGCTCCGGTTCACTGGACTGACCCCATTCATCCCACTGCTGTCTCTCCAGCGTCTCACCAGGAGGAGATCCCTGCAGCCTTTCCCCCCGGGCCTGCTTCCCCCGCTGAGCTGTCAGCGCGTCACGCCCGGCCGGACTCGGCTGTTGCCCCCTCCGCCTCGACGTCTTCTTCAGCGGCTGGGAGTTTGAGAAGTTTTGCTCCAGTGGACAGCGCGGCTACACCATCCCGAGTGGCCCCCTCTCCTCCTTCAAGAGAGTCTCCGGCCACCACCCGGTGGGAGGAGGATGGAATGATGTTCCCTACAGCAGGTTCCACCGCCCCTCCGGGAGGCAGGCAAGTACAAGTTCACTTTTTTCCATCTAATAGTGATTTGTTCTGTCTGACTCCTGGGGGTGAGGCTCGGGGTTTGCAGCCCCCCGAGCCTCTACTCCCTGCTGATATGTTAATTAAACCCGCTGCCTCTGTGTCTCCCCCTGCTGAGCACGCTTCGACCTCTGAGGAGCGTCACCAGACGAGGAGTGAGCCTGCGGCCCTCGGGCAGAAGATCCCAGCCCCACAGTCTTTTTCTGGGTAGAGGAGATCGGATGACTGGTTGGAGCCTGTGCCGACGACGGAGCGTCCCCGGGACTCCACAGATGAACAGTCCGGTCCAGCGGGCCGAGAGCCCCCCACCTCCATGCCACATGAACCGCCAGCGTGGACGATGACGTCGGGGGGTCCTCGAGCTGCAGGAGCCCCTCTTCCAGGGGCGGATGACGTCACGACGGAGTGGGAACCGGACGACGACCTCCTCCTGTTTGAACCCGGAGCATCAAAGTCCTGGATGGCGGCAGAACCCGAGATCAGGCGAGTGCTCTATTTTCTATCCCTCATCTATTTTCTGGAGCATTATTGCCTGTCTCTCGGGGGGGCGAGCCGGGTGCAGCCGTCTGCTGCGCTCGAGCCTGTCTCGCTGGGCTCTGCCGCTGCCGGTGATCCTGATCCCGGTTCCTTTTGTCCCTCTGAGCCTCTCCCCAGGGTCACTGGAGGTGAACCTGCTCTAGGTGCCACCTTGGAGGTTCCGGCTCTCAGCATGGGGTCCACCGGGAGTGCTCCGCCGGTTCAAGCGGAGCTCGACGTCATGGAGGTTCCGGCCCAATCTGGGTCCGACGCGGGTGCTGCCCTCGCTCGATCGGAGCTTGACGTCAGGGAGGTTCCGGCCCAATCGGGGTCCGACGCGGGTGCTGCCCTCGCTCGATCGGCGCTCGATGTCATGGAGGTTCCGGCCCAATCGGGGTCCGACGCGGGTGCTGCCCTCGCTCGATCGGAGCTCGACATCAGGGAGGTTCCGGCCCAATCGGGGTCCGACGCGGGTGCTGCCCTCGCTCGATCGGAGCTCGACGTCAGGGAGGTTCCGGCCCAATCGGGGTCCGACGCGGGTGCTGCCCTCGCTTGATCGGAGCTCGACGTCAGGGAGGTTCCGGCCCAATCGGGGTCCGACGCGGGTGCTGCTCTCGCTCGACCGGAGCTTGACGTCATGGAAGTTCCGGCCCAATCGGGGTCCGACGCAGGTGCTGCTCTCGCTCAATCGGAGCTCGGCGCCATGGTCGTCCTGACCGAGGTGGGTCCCGGAGATTGTGCAGCTGACCCACCGCTGAGCGCTTTCCAGGCCATGCCCTGTCCTCGCCATGGCCTCTCCTTCCCCGCATTTGAGACTGCGGGAATTAAGTCCAGTTGGCCCGGTTCGCCGACCTTCCCCCAGCCATTCTGTTGGCAGGCCGATACTGCCCGACCACCCGGTGACCGGCTCTTTCCTTTTGGCGTCCGGGCCCGGACTCCTGACAAGCAGGATGAGACGTTTGACGCTCTGGTCCGGCCGCCGGAGACTTGGTTTTCCTCGGCCCGGGGTTTGGGTGGGCCGTTAGGGTACTCCCCGCTGCCGCTACTGGCGGCCTGGATGCTGGGGGCTGGGAGGCCTCCTGAGCGGAATTATATAACTCTATTCCCCAATGTTTTTTTCTTTCTTTCCTTCTCTTGCTCCACCACTGGCTTGTGACTGGTTTTTCTTTTTCTCTCCTCCCCTCTCAGACTGAAATACCCCACTGGGGATTGAACTTCGTGTATAGAGTGACTGTTTTCCGTTAATGGACATATGTTCTCTTGCCGTAGTTATTTTTCATGTTATTTTCTGGGATGACTGTTTGGGTTTGTTCCTTGCACTCCCGATTTGTAGTAGTAGTAGATTAGTTTATTTGACAGGGACAGTGCAATAAACATAGACAATTAATCAAAGACAATCAATCTGATGTGTTGCACATAGAGTGTATAGCTATTAGCTAATTTGCAACTCTTGTCCCTGGATGGGCTTTAGAAAAAAGAATCAAGATAAAAATATACACAATAACCACATACATCAATGCAGAAAAATTATAAATACACAATTATAAATATTATAAATATTATAAATACACAAATATAACAGCCTGACTCACCTTTAACATAAATATTATAAATACACAAATATAACAGCCTGACTCACATTTAACACATATAACATAACTCACATTTGCCTATTTCAGGCCTTCCTCCCTCCGTCACTCACTATAAACAAACACATTTATTCCTTCCCTTCATTCACTCTCACTTTGCAGACAAATAATTCATACATGAGTACATTCTTGTTTATTTTTCAGCCAGTTTTTAACATTTTTAGTGAATGTTTTAAAGTCCGTTATTATTTTAATTTCATTTGGCATTGTGTTCCAGATGTGACTGGCCTTTATAGAGAAAGCTGTTTGTCCAAATGTGGTTCTGCGGTGGAATATTTTACAGTTATTGTTAACAGAACTCCTGGTGGCTCTGCTGCTGTCCTGTCTTTGGACGAAACCAGCAAGTGGCTCGGGTGCTGATTTATGGAAACATTTGAACGTTAATTTCAGAAGACAGAGGTCAATGAAGCTCTCAAAACTCAATAGGTTGTATTTTTTTAAAACATTACAGTGATGCCACCTAATGGGCTTTTTGTCCAAGATTTTTAGGGTTTGATTATATAATGAACCTATATGTCTTATTGTGGAAGGGGCTGCTTGAGCCCAGACTGTCAAACAGTATGATATATGAGAAAAAATCATAGAATGCATATACAGTGCAGCTGCTTCGTAAGGTATGTAATATCTAATTAATTTAAAGCAGTTCAGATTTTTTTTTACTGTTTTTGAAATTTTCTTTATATGAAGATTAAATTTGAGTTGAGGATCTAGTACAATGCCAAGGTATTTGAATTCTGTAGCTAAACTGATGTCATGATCATGTATATTAACTTTAAAATGTTGCAGGTTACATTTTTTGATTGAAAAGCACATTGAGACTGTTTTCTGAAGGTTCAGCAATAGATGGTTCTTGAGGAGCCACTCTTGGACATCAACCATACTTGTAGACAGTACATCTGCAGCCTGTGCTGGAGTCTTGGCAGCTGTGTAAATAACTGCATCATCTGCATAAAGTTGGCATGTTGCAGCTGAGCAGTGTAACGGCAAGTCATTAATAAAAATGCTGAAAAGTAAAGGACCAAGAATGGACCCTTGTGGGATACCCATGCGGTTGTTTAAAAATGAGGATTTATCCTGGTGAACTTTTACACACTGTTCTCTATTCTGGAGATAAGATGCAAACCATTCTAATGTATTTGGGGAGAAGTTAAAAGATACCATTTTGGATAAAAGCAAACTGTGGTTTACAGTATCGAAAGCCTTTTTGAGATCTAGAAAAACAGCTCCTACCACATTACCCCTGTCCAAGGACTGTTTGACGTTTTCAATAAGGCAACAATTTGCTGTTTCTGTTAAGTATCCTGGTCTAAAACCAAATTGATGTGGATGAAGAAGTTGACTGTCTTGTAAGTAGTCTATCAGCTGTGTAGCTACAACTTTTTCAAGAACCTTAGATAGGACTGGTAAGATAGAGATTGGGCGGTAATTGCATATATCGTCTTTACTGCCTGATTTATGAACTGGTATGACGACAGCTTTTTTCCAGCCAGATGGAAATGTACTAGACCTAATGGAGAGATTAATGAGATGAGTCAGTGGTTTGATTAATATTTTGCTGTGCATTTTGAGAAAGGAGGTGCTCATATTGTAGATATCACTAGTTTTTGAGTTTGACAGTGTTTTAACAATACCAGCAATTAACTTCTCATTTACCTCATCGATGTGAAAAGTATCTGTTGGGAGTATGGAATTTGTGTTGTTGAGCACATTTGGCAGCACAAAAATTTTTGTTAAGTCTTCCACAGAGCCCACAAAGTGTGAATTAAATTCATTTGCCAAAGTAGCCTTGTCACTGACGGTCTTGCCATTGATTCTAAGTTCCTTTACCCCCTTCTGATCGTTTTTTTTATTAGTTAAGTTATTTAAATGCCTCCATAGGGAACTGTTGTTACCCTTTGCATGATCTATCAGTTTATTGTAATAAGATATTTTTGATTTTCGCAGCTCATGTACCACTTTATTTCTTAAACTTTTGTACACAAGGTGATCATTTTGTAGTTTGGAGGTTAGTGATGTTTTCAGTGCATAGTCTCGCCTCTTCATAAGTTTTCTTATTTCATTATTTAACCATGGTAGGCTAATCTTCTGTTGTCTACTTTTAATTTGCTTTGAAAATTTTTCTATAGACTTTGTGATTGTTGCAGTTATAAAATTACAACAATCATCTACTTCACATGTTGCCATGAGCTGCTCCCAATTTTGATTCTCTAAGTAATGTTCAAACTCCTCATTTTTTGATTTGGGGATAATAAAATTTGATTTGTCAATATCGACTCCCCCAAAATACTGTAGTCGCTTTTTAGTAAGTTTCCTGACAGCAAGAACCATGTTATGATCTGAGAGACCAGTTACAAGATTATAGGTTCTGGTTATTCGTTCTGGTTTATTAGTAAATACCATGTCAATAAGTGTTCTGGATTGTTTGGTTATCCTGGTGGGTCCTTTGATGATTTGCTGGTAATTAAATTTAGTCATGAGGCTTTTCAGTTTTTGTTTGTCTTTTTTATCAGACCAGTTGATATTAAAGTCACCATGAATTATCGTTTCTCTGTTCTTCTCAAGTTGTTTAACCAGATCACTTAATTCATTATAAAAGGAAGAGTTGTGTGACGGTGGGTTGTACACTACTGCAATGTTGAAATTCATTACCGGAGAGAGACATACATTAACAGCTAAACATTCAAGTGAAGTATTCAAATCAACCAGTTGACATTTATATTTCTCTTTGATGTAAATTAAAACACCTCCTCCCCTCCCTACCTGCCTGTCTTTTCTAAAACACTGGTAGCCCACAATATCGATCATATTAGTGTCTATGTTACTGTGTAGCCAGCTTTCTGAGAGACAAAGGTAGTCCAGATTTGAGTCCAACAGCCTCTTTAGAGCAGAATTTCCTTTTCCTTTTGACAGAATGCTATCATGAGTATTGTATGTTTCTTATAGGGTGTGATTGTATATTTCCGATGTTATTCCCTTACTCGGGTCTAGTTCCTTTTTGGCATCTGTGTTGTCTTTTGGATTTGAAGATTTTCTGTACACATTAACTTGGAGATGAAGGTATTATTTGTCCTTTTATTTCTTTGACCCTGCCTTGTAGTATTGACTGTTGTTCTATGTACCCTCATCTTGGTTTTCTTTTTTAGTGGCGATATGTGTGAAGTTACATGGGTTGGTAGCTCGTGTCTTATGTTACATGTGAGAGATGCCCATTTAGCATTGGTTTTCTTTTTATTCTTATTAATGTCCCCGTTTATGTACGTTTTTTTCCTTTTTTCCCTCCCTTCCCCGATGTTTTTGTCCCCTTGTTGTTACTTGTGAGTTGACCCTGCTCCCCCTCTGCCTGCTTCCCCCTCCACCCTCCCTGGGGTGGGGTGGGGGGGTCTGGATGTTACTCGCGACCAGGAGTTCGCGTAGGGGGAGGGGTTCTGTCATATCCCGAGCGCTATTCCTCATCCCTGTCAGGTTTTTGACAGCAGGTGTCGTTACACGGGTTTCCCGGGCTCTGATTGGCCAGACGCTCGGGGGCTCTCCGCTGTCAGACCCTGAGCAGCTGCGCCGCATTGCCAATCATGAGCAGCTGGCTTTAAATGTCAGTGCGAGTGAATTGGACTCTGCGGCTGTCTCGTCAAAAGTCTTATGACTTTCCCCTGTCTCCTTACCACATGCTCCCTGGGTTCCCCGACGTATCCCGCTGCATGTAAGTTGTCTACTATTTGGAATTGTACTTCTCCCTCGCTGACATTCCTTCCTAATTGCGGTGGACGAGAGCTCCTCGTCTCTGCCATAACTCTCTCCCTGTTCCACGTTTAATATTCCTTGCCTTTGCGGCGTACGAGTGCCCCTCGTCCTAGCCGCTAACCTCTGTTGTGAATTCATATTGTGTTGTGTAACGAAGCCTGCGTGGCAAGTTGTGTTGTACACCCAAGCCCTGTGCAATATAAATAAAAGAACTGAATTGCAACTTACTGAACTGTGGCGACTTATGCTGGCTCGTGAGGGCCAGCCGTGACAGTTTCAGTACTTTGATGGATTCTAAACCCAGATTGAAACTCTTCAAGTAAACCATTTCCCTGTAAGTGGTCAAATAATTGTGTAGCAACAACTGTTTCTAAGATTTTTGAAATGAAAGGGAGATTGGAGATTGGTCTATAGTTAGCTAAAACTCCATGATCCAGCATTGGCTTTTTGAGTAAGGGTTTAATTACAGCAGTTTTAAAAGCCTGTGGTACATGGCCTAAAGTTAATGAAGAATTGATTATTTGAAGAATAAAGCTGCCAATAAATGGGAAGACTTCTTTAAATAACTTGGTAGGAATAGGGTCTAAAAAACGAGTTGAAGGCTTGGATGAGGAAATTATTTTGTCCAACTCTAAAAGGTCAATTGGAATAAACTGATCCAAACAGATGTTAATTGAAGGAGTTGTAGTAGTTACTGTATTTAAGTTAACAGTGGGAAGAATCTGACTGATTTGATCTCTGATAGATGAAATTTTATTATTGAAAAAGTTCATAAAGTCCTGACTAGTAAGCTCTAAGGGAATGCTAGGATTGACAGAATCCTGACACTTTGTCAGCCTGGCTACAGTGCTGAAAAGAAACCTTGAAAAGAAACCTTCTGAACCTGAAAAGAAACCTTCTTGTTCTCTTCTATTAATGCAGAATAATAACTCGTTCTAGCTTTTCTAAGAGATTTTTTATAAATTAAAAGATGATTTCTCCAAGCTAAATAGATTTCATCTAAAGTAGTGGAGTGTGGCGGTTCGTTTTAACCCCACAACAGACTAAGGACAGACAACTCGCTACTCCTGGTTTTTTCCGCTACACTGCTGTGATAATGTCACCTTTGATGCATTGTGTTCATGCGCCCTGTCCTTACTGTGACCTAGAGACTCAGATCAATATGTAGATGTGCCTGTTAGCCTCTTTGTCCTGCACCTGGAGCGAGGTCTAGCTAATCTGCCCATTGTGATGTATGTCTCACAAATGCAAATATCTCCTGCCTGTTCTGTTATCCCTTTGATCATACTAACTGTGGGGTATGTTCCTTTGATGTATTGTTATGGTCAAGTATTTAAGCTGCAACTCTGTAACGCACTCTCTTTCTTCAACCCTGCTACAGGACACAGACTTTGTGTCCGCTTCTCCGAGAGCCTGAGGATCCCGCTCCGGGCTGCTCACACTACGCACCGGAGCGGGGATCCCGTGACGGCGGTATGATTAATAAAACCTGCTTAAAACCACAGCATTGCTGCTTATTTTTGCATGCCGCTGCACTGGTGACCCCGCTTGAAAGCACACGCTTTGTGCAAAGCAACTTCTGGTCTGGACCGCGACACTGGTGACCGCTTCACGCTTCACGGTGAGATCTGCACGCCTGAGATCTGCACATCCACGCTGGACCGGCCGCTCTCACAGAGAGCGCACGCACCTCGTCCTCTCTCCACGACGGCAACCTCCAGGGCCGACGGAGAGCGCAGCGCGTGGAACCGAACGCACCATGGCCGCACGAGCGACAACGATCGTCTCCTCCCTCTCACCGCTCCAACGCAGCTGCACGAGCCCGGGGCACAAAGATCGTCTACTGCCTCGCACCGCTCCAACGCATCTCCACGAGCCCGAGGCACAAAGATCGTCTATTGCCTCGCACCGCTCCAACGCATCTCCACGAGCCCGAGGGACAGAGATCGCCTACTTCCTCGCACCGCTCCAACGCACCACGACCGAACGACGCAACAGCTCAACCTGGATTTTCATCGGCGCCGTCTGCGCCGACCTCCACCAAGTTTCTGCACCCTGACTCGCCACTCCAGCGGCCCACCCACGCACAGAACCCCCGCGCACGCATCGGGGAGTTATAAGGACGGCGCATCACGCACGGGACAAGTAACGGCTCCACAGACTGCCTTCCTCCTTCGCCGCTGCCCTTCAGGGCTACTCACTCACCTGAGGCACGCATGCAGCTCGAAGGATTTGTTAACAGTCTCAGCCACGCCAAAGACCGCCATCGTCCTCCGCCGCTGCTCACAGAACCTTCAGGGCTGCTCGTTCACCTGAAGCAAGCACGCAGCTCGCCACTGGATTTTTTAATGGTCTTAGCCACGGCACAAAGGGATTTCAGCCGTCAGCTGTTCCCGGGGGCTTTGGGGTTGCTTCAGCACCGAAAGCCAACAGTCCCTCTGCTTTGTTTACTTTTTTTTTTCTTACAGCCGCTCCTGCTTTTCTTCATGGCCACGAGAGGAGTCAGAGACTAATTTTTCTTCTTGTGATCTCTGCACGTGCAACGGGACAACCCCTCGACGTCGCGGAGCAGCAAGCAATATTTGCGCGGCCCAGACGTTTTCATTGTCTCCGGCCGGCTTTTACTCCCCTCCCTCCCCCTCTGCCTGCAGCGAGCTTCTCCCACAGCTCGCTCACACAGATGGATTATCGAGGTCGCGGCCCCCTGCCGCATCCTCTGGGGGGGAGCGTGTGGCGGTTCGTTTTAACCCCACAACAGACTAAGGACAGACAACTCGCTACTCCTGGTTTTTTCCGCTACACTGCTGTGATAATGTCACCTTTGATGCATTGTGTTCATGCGCCCTGTCCTTACTGTGACCTAGAGACTCAGATCAATATGTAGATGTGCCTGTTAGCCTCTTTGTCCTGCACCTGGAGCGAGGTCTAGCTAATCTGCCCATTGTGATGTATGTCTCACAAATGCAAATATCTCCTGCCTGTTCTGTTATCCCTTTGATCATACTAACTGTGGGGTATGTTCCTTTGATGTATTGGTATGGTCAAGTATTTAAGCTGCAACTCTGTAACGCACTCTCTCTCTTCAACCCTGCTACAGGACACAGACTTTGTGTCCGCTTCTCCGAGAGCCTGAGGATCCCGCTCCGGGCTGCTCACACTACGCACCGGAGTGGGGATCCCGTGACGGCGGTATGATTAATAAAACCTGCTTAAAACCACAGCATTGCTGCTTATTTTTGCATGCCGCCGCAGGAGCGCCATTTTCTTTCTAATTGACGAGTCTTCTGTTTTATGCTATGAGTTTCTGTGTTGAACCAAGGAGTTAGAAATCTCTGATTAGACTTTTTCTTTTTTAAAGGGGCCACCTTGTCTAGAGTCTGATGCAGAGAAGCTGTAACACTATCTACCATGTAGTAGTAGTAGATTAGTTTATTTGACAGGGACAGTGCAATAAACATAGACAATGCTATCAATTACAGAAGGAGCAAGCTGTCTATAGCTTATTTCCGTTGTGTTGACACATGGCATAGAGGAAACAATGTGCATAAATTTGGTAACATCATCTGAGAGGCATCTACTGTAGTAATATTTTTCATTAGGAGCCAAATAGTCAGAAATAGTAAAATCAAAGGTTAACAGACAATGGTCTGACAGTACAGGGTTATGAGGAGACACTACCAGATTTTCTATGTCTATGCCATATGTCAGAACAAGGTCCAACGTATGGTGGAGATAAAGGGTAGAATTTCCTACTTTCTGAGAAAACCCCATCGAGTCTAATATTGAATTAAATGCCAAATTAAGGCAATCACTATCTACATCTACATGTATATTAAAGTCCCCTACTATAATTATTATATCTGATTTCGGCACTAATTCAGCTAAGAATTCGGCAAATTCAGATAAAAACTCTGAGGAGGTTGATGGAGGACAATAAACTATGGCAAATAAAACCGGGTTTAGCCTAAAATTGCTTAAGTGCCCAAAACTGAGGCCCAGGCCCTCAAAGGAATGATAACGTGTTTTTTGCTTTACATTAACTTGTAATTTGGAATGGTAAATTGTTGCTACTCCTCCTCCACGACCAGAACTTCTGGGATTTTGACAGTTTAAAAAACCAGAGGGAGTTGATTCATTTAAACCAACATAATCCTCTAGCCCTAACCAAGTCTCTGTAAGGGATATTAAATCAATCTGATGATCAGTTAACGGATCATGGACTAGCAGAGACTTGGGAGTTAGAGACCTAATATTTAACAAACCACATTTAATTTTTAAATTATGAGGAGGAACAGAGGCCAAGTCATTAAATTTAGAGGCTTCATGTTTAATTTCAGTTTTACCAACTTTTTATTTAATCACTTTGGGATGCTTATACATTATATTTTTATTTACTTTGGAGGGAGCAGACAATGATTCTCTGATGGTGAAGACAGGGGCTAAATTGAGGGGTGGCGGATGAAGAGGAGCTGCAGAGAGGCATGTAAGACTGCGACTCTGCTTCCTGGTCCCAACTCTGAGTTGTCAGGGTTTTGCGGAAATTTGGATAAAAATGATGCCAGATTGTTAGATAAAAGAGACGCACCATCCAAAGTGGGATGGACGCTGTCTTGTCTAATAAGACCAGGTTTTCCCCAAAATGAGCTCCAATTGTCTATGTAGCCCACGTTGTTTGCAGGACACCACACAGACAGCCAGCGGTTGAAGGATTACAAGCGGCTAAACATGTCATTACTGGTAACATTGGGGAGGGACCCAGAGAACACTACGGAGGCAGACATTGTTTTTGCAAAGTCACACACCGATTCCACATTAAGTTTTGAGACTTCCGACTGCCGGAGTCGGACGTCATTAATGCCGGTGTGGATCACAATTGTGGAGTATTTACAGTTACTTTTAGCCAGCATTTTCAAATTTGACTCGATGTCACCTGCTCTGGCCCCAGGAATGCATTTGACTATGGCCGCTGGAGTCTCTAGGTTCACGTTTCTGCCTACAAAGTCGCCAACAATCAGTTTTTTCCTCAGCGGGTGTGTCACTAAGCGGGGAAAAGCAATTAGAAACATGAAAAGGTTGGTGGTGAACCTGAGCTTTGCGGCTAGGCTTCCTTTCACCGTCACCCATCCAGTCTCCTCGCTGCTGAGGAGGACCGGAGGACCGCTAGCAGGCTGCTCTATGCTAGGGAGCTCCGCTGCAGCTAAGGGACGTCCGTCATTATTAACTGGCGCAGACGGTGTTTCAATGCAGCGGAGCCAGGATTCCAAATCAGACAACCTTGCCTCGAGCACCTTAAAAAGACAATATTTATTACATTTACCGTTATCACTAAAGGAGGCAGAGGTGTAGCTAAACATCTGATGGAGAGTGCACACCAGAGGAGAAGGGGAAGGAGAGCTAGTAGCCATAGCTAGTGGCTAACCCGAAGCTAACAAAAACACAGATGAATGGTGAACAGAAGGCTAAAGAGGGTGATTAGATGACACTGAGTGCGCACACAGGTGCAAGATGCTTGATAAACAGAAGTGAGAGCTAACAGTAGATGGAAAAAAGTGATTAAAATACAATTAAAGGCAAAATCCTCAGGAGAATGAGGAGAGCTAACCACAGAGCAAACCACACAGACAGCCAGAAACACAGGAAGTGATGATACGTTACCACAGGAAGCCGCAGCACCAACTACTGCTGAGCATCATGTCAATATCCACCACTTTCCTCCCCCTTGAAAAAGGCAAAACATTACACACATTACACCAGCTCTCTCTTTTTCTTAAACATTGCACTCACAACAGAGTTCTCTTTTTTTTTCCTAATCTGAGCCACCGGGTAGACCGCTGATTGGCCTAGCACGACTGGATGGATTATTCTGCCACCGTGAACCAGACGTGCTTTTACTAAACACATTTCAAAAACAGTCATTTACAGTTGCGGCGAACCTGGGCGCCATCTCAAACCATCAGTCATCTGGAAGGTGGTTGGCCCCAATCGCAGGGTGATCTGCACAGGTGGGGACAGGAACACCGGCAGGCCCAGGCGTTCGGATCGGCGGACCCGAACCCAATCAATCACTGTAAGCAGCAATCTGTTCGGCTGCACTCGGCGCTGATGCTGGTTGCTGCTGTGGCGGCATACTCTTACACTTGTGGCAGGATGTGCCCCCGGTTGGCGTTGTCCCACTGGATCCTGCTGGGCCACGAACTCTCTATCCCGCAGCACTGCGACAGCTCCTTGCTGCTGATGCCAGGCGCAGATAACGGATGAGTCCAGTTTCTGACCTTTTTCCTCGCTGTCCTCTCCTTGCGGTGTCAAGCTCGGAATGGCTGTATCCCCGTCCGGGTGTGTTGCACTCCGACCATCAGCGTTCCCACAGGGCTCCTGGAAAACTAACACCAGGAGGACTCTTGACCCGTAGTTTACTACCTGCGATACGGTCCCTACTACGCTGTTGTGTGTGTGCCCATAGCCACACAGCCCTGCTGGATTCTTCTCAACAGAATGGTTGGAACAGAATTTCTTTACTGTAACCCAGTTAATCATTGACCTCACAGCAGCGGTGTCCCGCAGCAAAGGTAAGCCATCGTCGTCTAACCTCACCGTGCGCCACTTGTATGCCTCCCCTCTAGAGCCCACTGTGTGGATAGTGGTTCTTGGTGGTTCTTTTTGACTCGGTGGTGGGTTTAATGTCAGTCGTGTTGATTCGGCACACCTTGGCGAAGTGATTGAGCTTACCACAGCATCTGAATCACTGCCCCCCAGCCGGGCAGGATCACAGCCACTCTCGGTGCCTCGGGGAGACGCAGTTATCGCACGAATGGTATGCCATGATGTTCCATTGCCCTGTAACATTCACCTCAGTGTCCTCCATGTCATGACTCGCTCTGGGCCATCACCTGCTACAGCGGCACGCACACCTACTCCCAATCACCCACAGGCTTTATAGCCTGCTCTGCCTGGGATCTGGCACGGAGCCGTCTGTCTTCCTGTCTACAGAATCACATCTCCCGTCTTACAGCCTATGTCCAGGCCTCTTCTCTCCTGACTAGGATCGTCTCATCACCTCAAGTAAGCCTTATTGCTACTCACCTTTCCAGCCTCTTCTCCTGTGCACAGGTGGACTCCTCCGGCGGCAGAATCTGTTCCCCTTGGCGGCAGAACGTACCTTCATCGCTCCAACTGAGCCACCTGTCCATCTCTGGTGTGTGCAGCGGATGCTGTCTTCCTGGCTGTAGCCTCCAGGCCAACCTGAGCATTCCTCGTCCACCTACAAAGTAAGCCCCAGTCATTACCTTGTTCATTCATTGGTGGACAGCGCTAACATCTGTGCTTTGGTTCTATTATAGGGTTGCCAGGCTGAACAGCGCGCTGCTCTCCCCTGGCCCGACATCACAGCTATCACTACATACACTACATACTACTACTACATAAAGAGACAGCCGCATAGACCTCCGCTACCCAGCATTTTTCTCTCCAACGCCAGAAGCATCGTCCACAAGATGGATGATCTAGAGCTACAGCTGGCAACTAGTAAAACTGTGAGAGACTGCTGTGTGCTGTTGTTAACGGAAAGCTGGCTCCACCCGCTGATCACCGATGCTGCAGTGCAGCTAGCAGAGTGCACACTTCACCGTATGGACCGAACAGCGGAATCTGGGAAACATAGAGGGGGCGGTCTCTGCATCTTTCTTCACAACACTTGGACTAACCACAGTCGTATTATTAACACTTACTGTTCTCCTGATCTAGAGGCAATGTCAGTTTTATGTCGGCCTTTTTATCTTCCAAGAGAGCTGACAGTGGTTATTATAACAGCGGTCTATATTGCTCCTGATGCAAATACTAAAGCGGCCCTTAGTCATTTGTACAGTGTAATAAATAAACAGCAGCAGGCCTATCCCGAGGGTGTTCACATCATAGCTGGTGATTTTAATCAAGCATGCTTGAAAACTGTGCTGCCTAATTTCACACAGTATGTGAAATGTGCCACCAGGGGAAAGATTTGTTAGGTTTTAAAAAAAACCTAACCTTGAGCCATCTGATTTTAAAAACTTCAGGCCAATTTCTAAGCTTCCTTTTATTTCTAAGCTTTTAGAAAAAGTCATTGCCAAGCAGCTCACTGACATTCTGATTGAACACCATATTTTCGACAAATTTCAGTCAGGTTTTCGTCAGAAACACTCAACAGAGACCGCTCTTCTTAGGGTGTCGAATGATATTTTAATGTCATCAGATTCTGGCAAATGCTCTGTTTTAGTGTTATTAGATCTTACTGCAGCATTTGATACTATTGTATTTTGTTACAAAGGCTTAGAGATTGGGTAGGTATTTCTGGAAAAGCTCTGGATTGGTTTTTCTCCTACCTTTCTGGTAGGAGTTTTTCCGTGGCTGTTGGCTCTTATTCATCTGACTTTGCTCCTTTAACCTGTGGGGTGCCTCAGGGTTCTATTCTGGGTCCACTTTTATTTGCGCTATATATGCTGCCACTTGGTTCTATTATCAGCAAATTTAAAGGTGTGTCTTATCACTGCTACACTGACGATTTACAGCTACTGTTCTCTTTTAAACCTGACCATGTTGACAATTTAAAAATTATTCATGATTGTCTGTCTGCAATTAAGGACTGGATGTCTAGTAACTTTTTGCAACTTAATGCTGATAAAACTGAAGTCCTTATTGTAGCACCTGATAATCTAATTCCTAAGATGGTTAATAGCATTGGTTCATTTAAGCTCTAATGTACGGTCTAATCTAAAAAATCTTGTTGTCATTTTTGATCAGTCAATGAGTTTTGATCAGCATTGACATAATGCACGGCTCAGGAGACACACACGCAGGCTCAGAATAGGTTTAACAGTTTATTTAACAGCAAGTGTGTGTGTGGACGCGTGTCTGTGGTATGTGGATGTACTGGTGGCGGACGTCAGCGTCAGGCACGGAGGCAGGAAACCGTACAGCCGGACAACCCTGGGGAGAGAGCACAGGGAGAAGGTGACGGGCACCAAACCAGTACAACAGGTAATGAGGGATTTGTTGGCTTACTTGGCAGGGCAGGTGGCAGGCGTGCACAAGGGAGAGTCCAGAAGACAGCAACCTGACAGCAGCAGTGAGATGGTGATGCAGAGGCGGAGTCCGCCGCCGGGAAAGATCCACCTGTGCACAGGGGAGAGACTGGAACACAAGTGGAGGTATGCTTACGTGAGCAATCTTGCTGGTTGGCGAGGGGGTTCCTCTGAAGCAAGTAGCCAAAGGGAACAGACGGCTTCAGGCCGAAGCCCAGGGCAGAGTGGCTTATATGCCCCGCTGCTGACGAGGTGCAGGTATGCGCTCAGCTGGCGCTGCTAATGAGCGGCGAGTTGTAACAGTACTCCCCCCTCTAGCAGCGCCTCCTGGCGATGGTTTATCGGGGTGCTTCCGGTGAAACTCGGTGATGAGAGAGCGATCCAACACGAACGAGGAGTGAACCCATTGCCTCCATTCTGGACCATAGCCCTCCCAGTCCACCAAATACTGTAGCCCGCGACCCCGGCATCGGGAGTCCAAGATGGTCGAGACAGTCCAAGCCGGATGGCCATCAATCATCTGAGGCGCGGGCGGCGCAGCAGGAGGAGGGCAGATGGGATCAGACACCACCGGTTTCACCTTGGAGATGTGGAAGGTGGGATGGATGCGGAGGGAGGGGGGAGTAGCAACACGCACTGCCACCGGGTTGATTATCTTGGTGACGGGGTATGGACCCATGAAACGTTTAGCCAACTTCCTCCTCTCACCCTTCAGGTTCACATCTTGCGTGGATATCCAGACCAGTTGGCCCACCCGGTAGGCAGGAGCAGGTCTTCTACGCCGATCCGCCGTGGCCTTATTGCGCTCCGCCGTGCTTAAAAGCACATTGCGCACGGCTGTCCAGATGGGGCGACACCGCCTGAGGTTAGCCTGAACCGTGGGGACTGCCGACTCGTTCTCCAGCGAGGGAAACAGAGGGGGGTCGTAACCCAGGGACACCTTGAAGGGAGACATCCCTGTGGCTGAGGAGCGAGCGGTGTTGTGGGCGTACTCCACCCAGGCAAGGTGTTTGCTCCATGACGCAGGCTTCGAGGCGGTGACGCAGCGGAGAGCAGCCTCCAGCTCCTGGTTGGTCTGTTCACACTGCCTGTTAGATTGGGGGTGATGGCCGGAGGAGAGGCTTACCTGGGCTCCTAATGTCCTGCAGAAACTCCGCCAGACGTCCGAGGTGAATTGGGGACCCCAGTCGGAGACCACGTCAGCTGGTATCCCATGCAGCCTGACCACGTGTTGGATGAGAAGATCTGCCGTCTCCAAGGCAGAGGGTAGCCCCCGTAATGGCACGAAATGGGCAGCCTTGGAGAAACGGTCGACGATGGTCAGGACAGTGTCGAAGTTGTTAGAGACTGGGAGACCAGTGACGAAGTCCAATGCGATGTGCGACCAGGGCCTACCAGGAACGGGCAGGGGCTGGAGCAAACCCGCAGGGGGGGAGTTGCCGGTCTTACTGGTGGCACAGATGGGGCAGGCCCGGGCGTAGCGGGCAGCGTCTTTGCGCAATCCCGGCCACCAGAAGGAGCGTTGGAGCAGGTCAATCATTCGGGAGGTCCCAGGATGGCAGGCTAGCTTGGACGTGTGAAGCCAATGGATGACCTCCCCCCGAACGGAGGACGGGACGAAGAGCCTCCCCTCCGGTCCGCCGCCCGGGTCCGGCTCCGATTTCTGCGCCTTCCGGACCTTATCCTCGATCTCCCAGGTAACGGCTCCCACGATGCACAACCTGGGCAGGATGGTATGTACAGCGCCCTCCGAATCCTCAGGGGCGAATTGCCTGGAGAGGGCGTCAGGGAGTCCGTTCTTGGAGCCTGGCCTGAATGTGATGGTGAAACGGAATCTTGCAAAAAACAGGGACCAACGGGCCTGGCGGGCGTTCAGGCGCTTGGCAGTTCTTAAATATTCCAGATTCTTGTGATCCGTTAACACCACGAAGGGCAGGACGGCCCCCTCCAGCTAGTGACGCCACTCCTGGAGCGCGAGCTTGATGGCAAGAAGCTCCCTGTCCCCCACGTCGTAATTGCGTTCCGCCGGGGACAAGCGCCGGGAGAAGAAGGAGCAGGGCCGTTTGACCCCATCCGCAGGTGACCGCTGAGACAGCATCGCCCCCACCCCCGTATCCGAGGCGTTGACCTCCACGATGCACTGCAAAGAGGGATCGACCTGGCTGAGGACCCGGGAGGATGAAAACTCTGCCTTCAGCGCCTGGAAGGCCGCCGCAGCCTCATCAGTCCACTGGAAACGAGTCTTAGGGGAGGTGAGACGGGTCAGAGGGCCGACGATGGCTCCAAAGTTGGGCACAAAGCGGCGGTAGAAGTTGGCAAAGCCGACGAATTGTTGCACCTGCTTTCTAGACGTGGGAGTCGGCCAATCTACCACCGCTTTAATCTTAGCTGGGTCTGGGAGCACCTGGTCATGGGAGATGACAAACCCGAGAAATGACGTCTTCTTGGCATAGAACTCGCACTTCTCCGCCTTCACGTACAACCGATTCTCCAGTAACCTCTGCAGGACCCGTCTCACATGCACCTGGTGCTCATCCCTGGACTTGGAGAAGATGAGAATATCATCCAGGTAGACGAACACGAACAGGCCGATGAAGTCCCGGAGAACGTCATTTATCAGGCGCTGAAAGACGGCTGGAGCGTTGGTTAACCTGAACGGCATGACCAGGTATTCAAAGTGGCCGTTCGGGGTATGGAAGGCTGTTTTCCATTCATCTCCCTCCCGGATCCGGACGAGGTGGTACGCGCTGCGGAGATCCAGCTTAGTAAACCAGGTCGCCCCCTGGAGGGAGTGGAAGGCAGTGTCCATCAGGGGCAGGGTGTAACGGTCCTTCTCCGTGATGTCGTTAAGGGCTCGGAAGTCGATGCATGGACGAAGAGAGCCATCCTTCTTGCCCACGAAGAAGAACCCTGCACCTAATGGCGATGATGATGGGCGAATAATACCTGCGCTGAGAGATTCCTTAAGGTAAGAGTTCATGGCCTCCTTCTCCGGCGCTGACAGGCTGTAGAGACGTCCCGAGGGGAGAGGCGCCCCCTGGCGGAGGTTTATGGCGCAGTCGTAAGGCCTGTGTGGAGGAAGGGACATTGCCTTGGACTTACTAACGACTGCGCCCAGGTCGTGAAACTCCACGGGCACCAAGGAGAGGTCCGGGGGCGCGGCATCCTTGACCACGGGAGGAGAGGATGGCGAGCAGGTAGCGGATTGGAGGCAGGTGCTCATACAAAAGGTACTCCAGGCTGTCACCCTTCTGGTCTTCCAATCCAGGACAGGGTTATGGAGACGGAGCCACGGATATCCCAGGATCACCGGAGACACAGAGGAAGGCAAGATGTAAAAGGAGATCTCCTCCCGGTGATTCCCAGAGACGATGACAGAGACGGGGTTTGTCCGGTGGGTCACTTTCCCCAGAGATGCACGGGAGAGATTGATGAGGATGAGAGGAGTTTTAAGGGGCTGGCAACGGATGCCCAATCGGGTTGCCAGGCTTTGTGAAATAAAGCTTCCTTCCGCGCCTGAGTCCACCAGTGCATGAGTGAGATGCCCTGTGATGTTGTGGCAGAAACGGATGGGCAGCGACAAATGAGTGAGGGGAGTTGACCGGTTAGCATCCGCGAGGCCCCCTACAGTGATTCGCGGACCTCCCCGTTTGGGCTTCTCCGGGCAACGCTCCACAGTGTGCTGGTTGTCTCCGCAATACATGCAGAGACCCAACTCATGGCGGCGTTGTTTCTCCGCAAGGGGGAGCTTTGCCCGGCCCGTCACCATAGGTTCCGACTCCTCGGAAACCTCCGATGGCGGTAACGCCAGGGGGCGAGCTTGGGACGGGCGTGACGAGGCACCCCGCGAGCGAGAAGGCAACTTCCGCTCCGAGGCGCGCTCGCGCAGCCGGTTATCCAAGCTGATGGTGAGAGAGATTAGCTCCGCAAATGTGTCAGGGAGATCCCGACCAGCCAGTTCATCCCTCAGACCAGAGTTTAAACTGCGGCGGGAAGATGCCACAGAGGGCGCGTTCCTCCCAGCCAACCTCCTCCGCTGTAACCCGGAAGTCAATGGCGTAATCGGCGGCCGATCGGCCTCCCTGCTGAAGGCTGAGGAGGTGATCGACCTGGACACTCTCGAAACGAGAGTGATCAAAGACTTCCAGGAATAGATTAATGAACTGGCCATAGGTGAGGGTGGCGTAGCTGGGCTTCGCCATTATGGCATAAGCCCAGGTGAGCGCACGACCCTCCAGGAGATTTCCTATATAGCCAATTCGACTGTGGTCTGAGGGAAAATCTCCGGGGACACGCAGGAACACCGACTCACACTGCATAATGAACCCCTGCGCTCCACCAAGCTTACCGCTAAAGCGGGCGGGGGTCGGGATAGGAGTGAGTCGGGCTGGGCCACCCGGAGCAGGCTGGACGGCCGCTGAAGCAGCTGGAGCTGCGCCTCCCTGACGAGCCAGAGGGAACGGCTGACGGGGGTCCAGGCGGTCTAACCGGTCAGTAATCTTAATTAATTGATTCAACATCACCTGTTGTTGATAAACTATCAAATCTACTTGAGCCTCTAAGATGGTAAGATGGCGCGTGAGCCCGCTGTCCGCCGAGCCACTCTGCTGAAGCTGTACTGACATAATGCACGGCTCAGGAGACACACACGCAGGCTCAGAATAGGTTTAACAGTTTATTTAACAGCAAGTGTGTGTGTGTGTGTACGCGTGTCTTTGGTATGTGGATGTACTGGTGGCGGACGTCAGCGTCAGGCACGGAGGCAGGAAACCGTACAGCCGGACAACCCTGGGGAGAGAGCACAGGGAGAAGGTGACGGGCACCAAACCAGTACAACAGGTAATGAGGGATTTGTTGGCTTACTTGGCAGGGCAGGTGGCAGGCGTGCACAAGGGAGAGTCCAGAAGACAGCGACCTGACGATGCACCTGACAGCAGCAGCGAGATGGTGATGCAGAGGCGGAGTCCGCCGCCGGGAAAGATCCACCTGTGCACAGGGGAGAGACTGGAACACAAGTGGAGGTATGCTTACGTGAGCAATCTTGCTGGTTGGCGAGGGGGTTCCTCTGAAGCAAGTAGCCGAAGGGAACAGACGGCTTCAGGCCGAAGCCCAGGGCAGAGAGGCTTATATGCCCCGCTGCTGACGAGGTGCAGGTGTGCACTCAGCTGGCGCCACTAATGAGCGGCGAGTTGTAACAAGCATGTCAAATCTCTGACTCAGAGTTGTTTTTTCCACCTTAGGAATATATCCAAAATTAGGTCATTGGTTTCGTACAGTCAGAAATCATCATTCATGCCTTTGTTTCTTCACGTTTGGACTACTGTAATGCTCTTTTCACATGTCTTAGCAAATCCTCTTTACACCGCCTACAGTTAGTCCTAAACTCTGCTGCATGATTACTAACTAGGTCCAGTAGATTCTGTCATATCACTCCCGTTTTGGCCTCCTTGCATTGGCTTCCTGTAAATTATAGAGTTGATTTTAAAGTTCTTGTTCTTACTTATAAAGCCATTCATGAAGAGGCACCTTTTTATATTAGTGACTTGCTCCATCTACACCAGCCCTGCAGGTCTCTCAGGTCTTCTCATCAGAATCTATTGGTAGTCTCTAGCACTAGGCTCAGAACCAAAGGCGATAGAGCCTTTGCTGCTGTTGCTCCCAGACTTTGGAACTCCTTACCTTTTGAACTTAGATCTGCACCTTCAAATGATGTTTTTAAGAAGCAACTAAAGACCCACCTTTTTAGCCTGGCTTTTTAATTAACTATGTGTTGATTGTATTTTTATGTGCTTTTACTGTTTACTTTGTTTTTATTTTTTACTGTTTCATGTGCCTGTGTTTTTATTTTGTTTTTTACCATGTTAAGCACTTTGTGACTCTGTCTGTGAAAAGTGTTCTATAAATAAACTTATTATTATTATTATTAATTGTCTTGATTGGGTGTATTCGAACCTGAAGCATGCTTACAAAGCTGTGCCGTGTCCACATCTTGGCCTGTCAAACCATCTATCATTGCTCCTCATCCCAGCATACACCCACCTCAGGAGAACTGCTAGACCTACTATAAAGAACATCACAACATGGCCTGAGGGAGCTCTTTCTCAACTGCAGGACTGTTTTTCAAACACTCTATGGGATTTATTCAAGAATGAGGATCTGGAAATGTACACACAGACTGTATTATGCTACATCACCTACTGTATCAACCAGGTGACTGTGGAAAAACGCATCAGGGTTTTTCCGAACCAGAAGCCTTGGATGACAAAAGAAGTCCAGGCACTCCTCAGAGCTCGTGATACAGCCTTCAGGTCAGGGGATACAGATCTGTATAGCACCGCCCGGGCTAATCTGAAGAAAGGCATTAAGAAGGCTAAACAGGCCTATAAGAAGAAAGTTGAGGACCATTTTTCTGATAATGATTTGAGACGAGTATGGCAAGGCTTTCACCATATCACAAACTATAAGGGCAGCAGTATCATTTCCAGTGACATCAGCGCCTCACTGGCAGAAGAATTGAACTGCTTTTTTGCACGGTTTGAGGCAAATACACCTCGCCCGGACCCACTGACGTTATTGAATGCCAGCTCTGATGTGCTCACCCTGCAGGATCATGAGGTGAGACAGACACTGAGAGCAGTTCACCCGAGAAAGGCGACTGGTCCCGATGGAGTGCCAGGAAAGGTGCTCAGAGCATGTGCAGATCAGCTATGCTCTGTTTTGACTGACATTTTTAATTTGTCTCTCAAGGCAACCATTGTTCCACAGTGTTTAAAATCTGCAGTCATTATTCCTGTGCCTAAAAAACATACAGACGTGGACAAAATTGTTGGTACCCCTCTGTTAATGAAAGAAAAACCCACAACAGTCACAGAAATAACTTGAATCTGACAAAAGTGGTAATAAATAAAAATTCTATGAAAATTAACCAATGAAAATCAGACAATGCTTTTGAATTATGGTTCAACAGAATTATTTTAAAAAACAAACTCATGAAACAGGCCTGGACAAAAATGATGGTACCCTTAACTTAATATTTTGTTGCACAATCTTTTGAGGGAGTCACTGCAATCAAACGATTTCTGTAACTGTCAATGAGACTTCTGCACCTCTCAGCAGGTATTTTGGCCCACTCCTCATGAGCAAACTGCTCCAGTTGTCTCAGGTTTGAAGGGTGCCTTCTCCAGATGGCATGTTTCAGCTCCTTCCACAGATGTTCAATAGGATTTAGATCAGGGCTCATAGAAGGCCACTTCAGAATAGTCCAATGTTTCGCTCTTAGCCACTCTTGGGTATTTTTTTTTTTTTTCCACAATATCTTTATTGAACCTTTTTTTTTTTTTTAACAAACATGATACAAACAATCAAACACTAACACTAAAGTACTACAAAAAAAAAAATGCACTAAAAACACCAACAACCACCAACAAAATCAAGTCTTCAACAATGCTCCTCTGTTTAGTCTAGACAATCCAATACATAAGTATACATATTATGTTCACCAGTTTGGAATTTACAAGGTCCACACACATCATTCACCTTCTTCTTCAAGAGTTATGTTTAAATTTTTTACATAATCAATAAAAGGTCTCCATATATTCTCAAACACAATTTCCTTTGATTTTAGTATATATGTTATTCTTTCTAATGGAAGGTTTGTTAACATCTGTCTTAACCACTGAGTCACATCTGGTCTATGAGTCTTTTTCCATAATAGTGCAATACATTTTTTGGCATTAAGCAAACTGAGGTCTATGAATGTTCTTTCACTTTTATTAAAATTATGCTTTTCTGGGTACAGACCCAACAAAAACAGTTTAGGATTCAATATGATTTGTTTTGAGATTATTTTTTCAATTGTTACCCTCACCTCTTCCCAAAACATTCTTATTAATCTACATTCCCATAAACAATGAAATAGGGTTCCTTTACTTTCCATGCATTTTGTGCATGTATCTGGTATATTTTTGTTATATCTATTTAACTCCTCCGGTGTAACATACATCCGCATTAACCATTTGAAATGTATCAATTTAAGGCGTGCATTTATTGATTTGGTTTGAGCTTCTGTACAAGCCAATTCCCATTGTTCCTCTGAAATTTCAATTTGCAGATCTTCTTTCCAGTAGTTTAATCTTTTCAGTGAATTTTCACTTGAAGATAGTGTCAATGAGTTATAAAACTCTGAAATAATACCCTTTCTTTTACTATCTTTCATCATCATTTTTTCCAAGGATGAATAAATAGGTCGAGTGAGAGCTTTATTTTGATTTGATCGAATAAAGTTTCTAAGTTGAAGATATTTAAAAAAATGTGTTCTATTGAGATTAAATTTGATCCTCAGCTCTTCAAAAGACATTATGTTGTCTGCACATGGCAAATATAAATCCTGAATCTTTTGTATCCCTTTTAAATTCCATACTTTAAATACAGCGTCCGCTCTCCCTGGTTTAAAATATTGATTACCCCATATTGGACTAAATTGTGACAATAACTGTGGTTCTTTTAAATAGTTTTTAGCTTCACACCATATTTTGATCATATGCTTTACAAATGGATTTTTAACTTGTTTTTGTAATTTTTTTGCCGAATCTGAGTATATGAATATGGGAAGAGGTAAAGGTAAATTGTATGATTCCATTTCAGTCCAGTGAGGGAGATCATTTGATGAAAAATAATATGTCATAGACCTCAGTTGTGCCGACCAATAATACAACATAAAATTTGGACATTTCAGACCTCCACGATCAAATGGTAAATATAATAAAGACAAACGTAATCTAGCCCTCCTGTTGTTCCATATAAATTCCACTAACTTTTTTTTTATTCTTGAGAATAGATCTAAAGGTGGTGATAAGGGAATGTATTGAAATAAATAAAGTATTTTAGGTAAAATATTACTTTTAAGTATATTGATTCTCCCGATCATCGACATTGGTAGTGACATCCATCTCTGAGTTAACTCACTGATATCTGACATTAAGGCTTCATAGTTGACACTGGCGACTGATTCTAGCTTAGGCATAATTTGGATTCCTAAATATTTAAACTGATTTACAACATTGAATTGATTTACCTCAGGGGCTGGGTAATTTCTCTGGGTCTCATTTAGCATTAATATTGAAGATTTAGTTTTATTTATTTTATATCCTGATATTTCCCCAAAATTCTTTATTAAATTCAACAAGGTTGGAATTGATTTTTTTAGATTCGACATAAACAAAATTATATCATCGGCGTACAGGGAGATTTTATGTTCTGTTGGTCCAACTTTAATTCCATATATTTGTGAATGTAAACGTATCGCTATTGCTAAAGGTTCAATTGCCATAGTAAACAGTAAAGGTGAAAGTGGACAGCCTTGTCGACATCCTCTATTGATTTTTATTGGTTTTGAAATATTGTTATTTGTTAGGATTTCTGCTGTAGCATTATTGTATATTATTTGAACCCATTTTATGAAATTATTTCCAAGTCCAAACCTTTGTAGGACTTCAAAAAGAAAGGGCCATTCAACTCTATCAAAGGCCTTTTCGGCGTCCAATGATAGGAGAGCTGTATCCGGTGCTTCTTTATTAAAATAAATAATATTAAATAGTCTTCTTACATTATGGAAGCCTTGTCTACCCTTTATAAAGCCATTCTGATCTCGATTAATAATATTTGGTAAAATTTCTTGTATTCGTCTTGCTAAAATTTTACAGATTATCTTAAGGTCGGCGTTTAATAGGCTTATTGGTCTCATATTTTCACATTTATTAGAGGGCTTACCTGGTTTTGGCAGCAGTATAATTAAGGCATTATTTATGTATGATGGTAAATTATTATTTTGAAATGCTTCTAAAACCATTTCCAAAAAAGGTTTTATTAATTTATTCTTAAATTTTTTATAACGGTCAACTGGAAGACCATCTGGTCCTGCACTTTTTCCTGATTTCATATTATCAATGGCTAGCCCAACTTCTTCTTGACTAATTTTAGACTCCAATATCTCCCTGTTTTCATTTGGAATACACGGTATAGATAGTTCGTTCAAAAACCCATTTAGTTTTGTTAAATCAGGTTCATTTTTGGTATCATATAATTTTTCATAGTAATCTCTAAAGGCTCTATTAATTTCTAAAGGATCTATAACTACCTGTCCATTACTTATAATACTGGTAATTGGTGTTTTAATTTCCAATTGTTTAATCTGCCATGCTAATAATTTTCCTGATTTTTCACCTTGTTCATAAAAAGATTGTTTCAATCTTAGAAGACTCGAGGCAGCTCTATTCGCTGATTTTTTGTCGTATTCAGCTCTCAAAATCAGTAATTCATTCTCCAACCTTGGGTCACTTCCTGCATACACTTTTTCCTGAAGATTTTTTATTTTATGTTCCAATTTAGCTCTCTCCTCTCGAGTCTTCTTAGATTTTGATCCTGTATAACTAATAATATGTCCCCTAATAAAAGCTTTGAAAGCCTCCCACTTTACACATGCTGATGTTTGTGTAGTATTGATGTCAAAGAACTCGTCTATCTGTTTTTCTATATACTTGACAAATTCCTCATCCTGAAGCCATTTATGCTGAAATTGCCATCTACCTGATTCCTTTGTCAATTTTTTATCTACATATATTAGACAACAGGGTGCATGATCAGAGATCACGATGTTATCATAAAAGCAGTTTTAAATCTTGGACCTTAATTCTGTGGAAATCAAAAAATAATCAATACGTGAGAATGTCTTGTAGGTACTGGAATAACAAGAATAGGCTTTAACTTGTGGTTTCATTTCTCTCCATATATCTAACAATCTCAATTCTTTCATAAAATGATTAATAGTCATCCTACATCCAATGTGCGTACAATCCAGTCCTGTTGATCTATCCACACCTGGATTCAATGTACAATTAAAATCCCCTGCTATTATATGTTGCCCTGTAAGTGATGATAAGATGAGAAATAAATTAGCAAAGAACTTCTGATCATCTATATTGGGACCATATAAGTTCACAAGATTTATATTTTCTAATAGCAAAGAACCTTGAATGATTACATATCTTCCAAATTTGTCTCCAATTACATTTTTCACTTGAAAAGGAACTGATTTATGTATGAGAGTCATAACTCCCCTGGCTCGGGATGAAAATGAAGAGGTGAATACACTTCCCTGCCATCTACTCCTAATTCTTTTAACATCCTCCTCTATCAGATGAGTTTCTTGTAAAAACACAATTCTTGAACCCATGTCCTTTATTTTATTCATAACTTGTTTAAGTTTTTTTAAATTTTGTAGACCTCTGCAATTCCATGAAGTTAAATTAAGATTAACACTTTGGTCCATGATCAATAGAGAGTTTGGGATTACCTTGCAGTGTAAACATGCTCATACAGAGAAGCAAAAACATGAGTGGTTGAACATTCATCCTACAAACTACACACAAACAAATTTCCCCTTCCCACACTTGTGGCAAACCCCCCAAAATCAAAAGAAAAATTCTGTCTCCCGATATAGCCATCGACCGTTCCACACCCACGGGGAACAGCCTAAGCCACTCCTTCTTCATCCTCCCAATCACCCTAACTCTACTGCTTTTAATGACGTAACATTAACTCTCCTCTGTAGTTTTCCAACTTAACTCCAAAATTTTTAACAACTTTGTACATCATAGGTTTTTTTTTTTGTTTGTTTGTTTTGTTTTTGTTTTGTTTTTTTAATATATAATACAATCTATATTTTGTAAACTTACTATTTACTTCAAGTCAGTCAGATGCCTGTGCAAATGCTTAATTATTCTACCTTCTATTTTGTTCATGCTTAGCTCCCACCAGTCTCTTCTTCTTCTTTGATCTTCTTGATGAACTCCTGCGCCTCCTCTGGGGTCTTGAAGATGTGGGTTCTGCCCTCATACGTGGTCAGCAGTCTCGCAGGATAGATTACACCATGACGAATCCCAAGGTTGCGCAGCTCCTTACGTATGGGATCAAACTGCTTCCTCAATTGCTGGATTCCTGTGGCCAAATCTGGGTAGAACCGCACCTGCTGGTCCTGGTGTTTAATCTCTCCTTTAGCACATGCAGCGTTGAAGATCTTCATCCTGTCTCTGTTGCTAAGAAACTTCATAATTAAGGTCCTCGGCGGTCCCTTATCTCTCCGTGGGCCAATACGATGTGCTTTTTCCAGAACCACTGCTGACTGCAACTCCTCGCTGCCCAGCACCTCCGGAATCCACTTTTCCAGAAAGGAACATACGTCCCGACCTTCTGATTCCTCTGGAAGACCCACCAGCCTCAAATTATTCTGTCTCGACCGAGATTCCAAATCCAAAATATTATCTTCCAGAGATTTATTTTTTTTTCCAAAGTGCGCACCTTTAATTGAAGACGGGTGACGTCATCTTCAGCACTAGCGAGACGGAGCTCCATCTGCGCCGTTCGTTCTACACAGTCACCCAATTCCTTTCTTATTCCTTCCAACGCTGTCATAATCCCATCAAATCTAGAGGAAAAGTCCGCTCTCATTGAACTCATGGCAGCCATCAGCGCATCTGCGCCATTCCCCGCAGATATCGCACCGTTGCCAGCCTCCTCCGCCATATATGGAGTTTTGTTTGCTGCGTCACAGACCTGAAAGTCCGTTAATTTGGACTGTTTCGGCGGCTCGCTTTTTCCTTTTCCTGGTTTTCCAGCCTTAGGCTTCGCCGACATATCCTCGCCCAAATGCTGGGATACGTTCTGTCCCAAATGAGAGAGTTATTTGCCGATTTTTTTTCTCCAGGAGCAGAGCAGAGCGAGACACGTCCGTCCTACGTGGCAGCCATAACCGGAAGTCCACTCTTGGGTATTTTTAGCTGTGTTTTGGGTCATTATCCTGTTGCAAGACCCATGACCTGCGACTGAGACCAAGCTGTCTGACACTGGGCAGCACATTTCTTTCTAGAATACCTTGATAGTCTTGAGGTTTCATTGTGCCCTGCACAGATTCAAGACACCCTGTGCCAGATGCAGCAAAGCAGCCCCACAACATAACAGAACCTCCTCCATGTTTCACAGTAGGGACAGTGTTCTTTTTTTGGTATGCTTCATTTTTGCGTCTGTGAACATAGCGCTGAAGTGCCTTGCCAAAAAGTTGCAGTTTTGTCTCGTCTGTCCATAAGACATTCTCCCAGAAGCTTTGTGGCTTGTCAACATGCAGTTTGGCAAATTCCAGTCTGGCTTTTTTATGATTTGTTTTCATCAGTGGTGTCCTCCTTGGTCGTCTCCCATGAAGTCCACTTTGGCTCAAACAATGACGGATGGTGCGATCTGACACTGATGTACCTTGACCTTGGAGTTCACCATGAATGTGTTTAGAGGTTGTTCTGGGCTCTTTTGTTACCATTCGTATTATCCGTCTCATTCTGCAGCCACATCCAGGGAGGTTGGCTACAGTCCTGTGGATCTTAAATTTCTTAATAATGTGTGCAATTGTAGTCACAGGAACATCAAGCTGCTTGGAGATGGTCTTATAGCCTTTACCTTTAACATGCTTGTCTATAATTTTCTTTCTAATCTCCTGAGACAACTCTCTCCTTTGCTTCCTCTGGTCCATGTTTAGTGTGGTACACACCATGTCAACAAACAGCACAGTGACTACTTGTCACCCTTTAAATAGGCCGACTGACTGATTTTGTAGACACCTGTGATGTTAATTAGGGGACACGTCTTGGTTGAACATGTCCCTATGGTCACATTATTTTCAATCTTTTCTAGGGGTACCATCATTTTTGTCCAGGCCTGTTTCATGAGTTTGTTTTTTAAAATAATTCTGTTGAACCACAATTCAAAAGCATTGTCTGATTTTCATTGGTTAATTTTCATAGAATTTTTATTTATTACCACTTTTGTCAGATTCAAGTTATTTCTGTGACCATTGTGGGTTTTTCTTTCATTAACAGAGGGGTACCAACAATTTTGTCCACGTCTGTATTATTAGCAGTCTGAATGACTATCGACCAGTAGCATTAACACCCATTATTATGAAGTGCTTTGAGAAAATGGTATTGAAACATCTTTTGCCTAGTCTCCCCCCAGACTTTGATCAGTACCAGTTTGCTACAGGCGGAGCAGATCCACTAAAGATGCTATTGCTATAGCTCTCCACTCGGCATTCAGCCATTTAGAAGACAAGGGGAGCTATGTAAGAATGTTGTTTGTGGACCATAGCTCAGCTTTTAATACAATTATTCCCAACATTCTCATCACCAAATTGCTTCAGCTTGGTCTGCCTACTCACACTTGCAGCTGGATTAAGGACTTCCTAACAAACCGAACACAGACTGTTAGACTCGGACCCCATTCCTCCTCTACAGACATGCTTAACACAGGCTCGCCACAGGGCTGTGTGTTGAGCCCCACTTTGTATTCATTGTACACATATGACTGCATACCTGTTCATCCCACAAACATTACAGTGAAGTTTGCAGATGACACAACAGTAGTGGGGCTCATATCAGGAGGAGATGAGTCTGCATACAGAGATGAGGTCCAGAAACTGGTGAGATGGTGCTCAGATAATAATCTGCTATTGAATACAAAAAAACCAAAAGAACTCATTATTAATTTTAGGAAGCATAGCAGTGAGCCGCCTCCTCTATACAGTATATAGGCAAGGAGTGTGTGGAGAGGGTGGAGGCTTTTAAGTTTCTGGGTGTTCATATTTCTCACAACCTTACTTGGGCAGTTAACACCATAGCTACGATAAAAAAGGCTCAACAATGTCTACACTTTCTGAGGCTCCTCAAGAAGAATGGCCTGAATGCACAGTTTCTGGTTTTATTTTATCGCTCTGCTATTGAGCGCATTTTGTCATATGGCATCACGGTTTGGTATGAGGGCTGTTCAGCCGCAGACCGCAAAGCCTTCCAGAGAGTGATCGAGACTGCGCAAAAAATCACTGGCTGTTCTCTCCCTTCTCTGGAAGAGATTTCCAGGTCTTGGTACCTCAACAGAGCTACTGCCATCATTAAAGACTGCACTCATCCAGGGCATGATTTCTTTCATTTGCTCCCCTCGGGAAAGCGGTACAGATCCCATAAAACCCGGACTACCAGGATTAATCATAGTTTTTTCCCAGCAGCAGTACGTATTTTGAACAGATTTATGTAACACGTACAGACTGCTGATATTATTTTATTGTGGCGGTTCGGTTAACCCCCACAACAGATTAAGGACACTCAGCTCTCTTCTCTTGGTTTTTTCTGCTGCACTACTGATATGTAGATGTGCTTTGGTGTAACCCCCACAAACAGACTGGTCAAACACAGCGCTCGGCTTGAGCAAATAACAGAACAGTGAAATGTGTATTAATGTCTACAGGCAGACTCGTTTTGTCTGGCTCACTTCTGTGATGTTAATGTTGCCTTTCATGCATTGTGCTCATGTGTCCTGTCCTCACTGTGACCTAGAGACTGAGATCAATATGTCTCTCAAATGCAAATGTCTTATGCCTGTTCTGTTATCTCTTTGGTCATACCAACTGCTGGGGTATGCCCTTGATGTATTGTTGTAGTCAAGTATATATGCTGCAACTCTGTAACGCAAACTCTCTCATTCTCTCATTCTGGTTCTGCATCTGCTGCGAGACACACACACTGTCTCCTCTTTGAGAGCCTGAGGAATTCGGCTTCAGCCTGCTCACACTATGGGCTGGAGCCAAGTTCTGATGAAGGCGGGTGATAATAAAGCTACTTAAAAATCCAACGCTGCCTTTATTTTATCATCCTCTTCATTATAGGGCCTTTTCCACTAGCACGCTTTAGCGCGACACGGGACAGCTCAGCACGCTTTGTACGCTTTTCCACAAGCCCCAACACGGTTTAACAGCCGCGATTCTCAGCCCCGCTCCAGGGCAGGGTACAGCAGTGCTGAGCTGTGCCGTGTTGTGACGTTAACAGACTGGTCGCTGCTGATTGGTCAGGTCGTAACCGGCGCTGATTGGTCAGGTTGTAACCGCCCCTCTCCTCCTCCTCATCTACCAAATCTTCACAACCTTCTCAATAAAGTTTTTGAAAAAAAAAAAAAAAGAATCTTCACGACCGCCTTTACTCAGCACGCAACCACTGTTGGCGGTTTCTTTTCAGTGTATTGCTGTGCTATTTTCATTTATTCTCTATCAAAAATGGCTTCGCGTAATAAGGGTGTTCCATGGACCAATAAGGAGGTGCAGTGTCTGCTCACTGCATTGTCAGACGAACGTATTCAGCGCGAGTTAGACGGAGCCGCCCGGAATGAAAAAATATACCGGGAGGTCTCGACATCGGAGTCCTTTAACGGTGAGTTTTAATTTTTTTTTATTGTGCGTTTTTTCGCAAATATATTCGGTAAGACGCTCAGTTTATTTATGCAATAAAAAAGCTGTTCATTTGTGGATGGATCGCTGCTTTATTGCAGCACACTGCGGACTAAAGCTTTTATTTTAATTATTCATGTGAACAATACGCTGAAATAAGCTTATGTATTCTTGTTAAAAACTATTGTCTTGTCTGTATATATTGCACTTTCGTGCTGTATTTTATTGTGTGCATTTTCCTTGTAGAATCATCCCACGCGTCCGCCGCGACAGCCCGCACGGATTATTCAACCGAGCCTTCCTGACCCACAGCTGGCAGAGACGGATTAATTCATCCGAATCTTCGTGACCCAATTTGGGAAGCTGGTGTAGAGGCACTCAGTGGTCGGCGTGTATAAAATGTCGATTAACCTTCATGTTGTGTTGCAAAGTTTTTTTTTTCTTTTAATATTTTGTATATAATAAAATGGAATTGTTTTGGAAAGTGTGGTTTGTCTGTTATAACACTGAATTATAAAACAGTATAATTACATAGAAATTCCATTGCCTAGTCTGATCAAAATTATGCTGATCTTCCTGTCAGGGGTCAACCATTGTAAAGGTAATGTAATTTTTAACTAGACCAAAAAACAAATCTTTTTGTAAGCTTTCTGTTCTTTTTATTGAAATATCATAAAAAATTAGCACCAAGTCAAAGTAGGTACAAGTATATGTAAATTGAATGCTCTATCGGCATTCCAAATTCAGAGGTTTACAATACTTTAGAAGGAGTGTAGCATCATCTAAACGGAAAATAATAATACTGTTGTTCCAAACGTTGACCTGAAGGTGAAAAACATGAATTTTTTTAATTCAGTACATCCAAAATGCCCTAGGATGTAAAAAATAATACAATTTGGTGTAGTCCAGTATGCCACCGTCTCATTATTTAATACGAATAAAAACAAGTTTCAGCTCATTATTTCTAGGTCATTTGGCAGTTAATTCAAAACAAAAGTGACTTGTGTTGTTGCAGCTTAATTATGAGATAAAATTAATTGTGAGATAAAACCACAGAGCGAGCAAGGCAATAATCCTTGGATCCTTTTTTGTCTCGTGTAAATAAGGACTCAGTCGGGTGCGTAACGTCACGGGAGTGTGGCCCCGCCTCGCTGAGAATCTGCTGCCGCCCCGCTTCTAAAACCTCCTAACACAAACCATCACAGCACAAGCACAACACCGTGCTAATGGAGACAGAAGCATTCCGAGCCGTACTGAAGTGAATTGAGCCGTGGCAATAACCCTGTGTGTATAAGCTGGTCTTATATATTTATCGCTCAATATGTTTTTATTATTGCTATGTACATATTGTATTCAACTTTTAGGTAATATTGTTTCAAGCACTATTTATTGTTGTAATTATGAGAATGTTAAATGCATGAGTGAACTGTGAGTGTGATAGTTGTTTTTAGGGAGCAGTATCTCAATTTCGTTGCATTGTTTATTAGCAATGGAATGACAATAAAGGCACTTTGACTTTTGACTTTGATACACTACACATACACACACTCATATACTCACACGGTACAAATAAAGATTATTGAATTCACTCAAGCCTGTGTGTGTGTTCCCTGGGTGTAGTAAATATGTCAGTACGGCTCCGTCAAAGCGACCCTGCAAACAGCGTGCTAGCACGCCAAATTAACAACTTAGAGGCTCGAGTGGATCAAATAGCGTACCAGCAGCAGGTTATTCTTAACCAACTAGCCCAAATAAACAGCCGGTTTGATCGTCTGGATGGGCAGCAGGCGTTTTCTCCGGCCTCTAGAAGTGTGCCAGCTCCCGTTAGCTCCTCTCCTAGCCAGGCTAGTCAGGCCCTCTTGACCGAACTCACTCCAGTTCTCATGCCCGCTCGTTTCGAGGGTAAGCTTGGGGAGGCCTGTGGGTTCATCCTCCAGTGTGAGACAGTTTTCCAGCGGGTCCCGGGGGATTTTCCCACTGATCATAGTCGCATAGGCTACGTAGCTAATTTGTTGGAGGGGTGAACGCTAGCTTGGGCATATGCTGTGATGGCTAAACCGAGTTACGCTAACTTAACGTACAGGCAGCTCGTTCAGGATTTCAACGAGGTATTCGATCATTCCGATTGCGATAACGTGCTTACCACTCGGTTGTTAAATCTTCAACAGGGGGGCAGGTCCGTCGCAGACTATGCTGTCGATTTCCGGGTGGTAGCAGCAGAGGTGGGATGGGAGGATGCCTCGCTGTGTAGCATCTTTATTAGAAGCCTGAGCCCTAGCCTGTGGGATGAGCTGGCCCGCCTAGACAAGCCTGAGAGGCTCACAGAGCTCATTTCCTTAACTATTAATTTGGATAACAGGCTGAGGGAGCGGGCAGCCGAGCGGAGAACTTCCGGACGCTCGGGTGCCCAGTTTCATCGCTCCTCTCAGCCACCCCTTTTGGCCTTGCCTTCGCTGGAATCCTCAGATGGGCCGGAAGCTATGGTAGTGGGGCGGACCAAGCTCTTGTTAGCCAAGAGGCAGCACTGCAGGGAATTAGGCCTGTGTATGTATTGTGGGAGTGATGAGCACGAGGTAGAGTTATGCCCCGTTCGGCCAAAAGAGGGGGTCTGTGCGTCGCAGTAGGGGGACTCACGGACTCGTCTCAGCCTAATTCCCTCACCAACTGTCTCCTGCCTATTAGATTCATTTACAAACAGACTGAATTCCTCACACACACACTGATTGACTCGGGGGCTGAGCAGAGCTTCATCTTGGGGGAACTGGCAACCTGACTGGGGCTTCCCTGCCGTCCACTTCAGTCCCCCCTGAAGCTCGTTGCTCTGTCCAAGGCCCCTCTGGCGACGGTGTCGCAGCAAACTGTCCCGGTGTCTGTCATCATTTCCGGCAACCACCGGGAGGACCTGTGCCTGTTTGTCTTACCCACTTCGGCCTCTCCTGTCATCCAAGGCTACCCCTGGCTCCGGCTCCACAACCCTACCTTTGATTGGCGTACGGGGAGTGTCATCTCGTGGAGCTCTTTTTGCCTTAGTGCTCGCTTGCAGTCTGCAGCATGCTCTCCTTCTGTGTCTCTGTCCCCTCCCACCCACCCTCCTCCTGACCTGTCCAGGGTGCCGCCCAAATATCACGACCTGGGGGCAGTGTTTAGCAAGTCACAGGCACTGTCCCTCCCCACCCCCCCACCGCCCATATGACTGTGCCATCAATCTCCGGGCTGGCGCTCCGCTGCCGTTGAACCGCCTCTACAGCCTATCGGCTCCGGAGCGGGAAGCAATGGACGTCTACATCAAGGAGTCTCTTAGCTCGGGCATCATCCGGCCCTCTTCCTCGGCGGTGGGGGCAGGGTTTTTCTTTGTCGGCAAGAAGGATGGCTCCCTGCAGCCATGTATTGACTTCAGGGCTCTTAATGACATTACTATTAAGGATAAGTACACCCTTCCGCTCATGGACACGGCGTTTGACTCCCTCCAGGGGGCCTCCTGGTTCACCAAGTTAGATCTCCGCAACGCCTACCACCTTGTGCGGATCAGGGAGGGGGACGAGTGGAAGACGGGATTCCGGACCCCAAGCGGCCACTTCGAGTACCTTGTGATGCCGTTTGGGTTGACCAACGCTCCGGCCGTCTTCCAGCGCCTTATTAATGATGTTCTCCAGGACTTCCTTGGGTCTTTCGTCTTCGAGTACCTGGATGACATCCTGATCTTCTCCCAGTCACGGGACGAACACCAGGTCTATGTGAGACGGGTCCTCCAACGGCTCCTGGAGAACAAACTGTTTGTGAAAGCTGAGAAGTGTGAGTTCTACACCAACAAGACCTCATTTCTCAGCTTCATCATCTCACACAACCAGATCATCCCCGACCCCGAGAAGGTTAAGGCGGTGGTGGATTGCCCCCCCCCACCCTATCGAGGAAGCAGCTTCAGCAGTTCCTTGGGTTTGCCAATTTCTACCGCCGGTTTGTCCCGAATTACAGTGTGATCGCCCTCCCCTTGACCCGTCTCACTTCCCCCAAAGTGGCTTTCTGGTGGACGGAGGAGGCTGCAGCGGCGTTCACCGCTCTCAAGACTGAATTCTCATCCTCTCGCGTCCTGATGCAGGTGGATTCCTCTCTCCAGTGCCTGGTCGAGGTGGACGCTTTTGATTCCGTAGTGGGGGTGGTCCTTTCCAAGCGCTCCCCAGTGGACGGGGTGATCCGTCCCTGCGCGTTCTTCTCCCGTCGTCTGTCCCCGGCGGAGAAGAATTATGACATCGGTGACAGGGAGCTCCTGGGGGTGAAGTTCGCCCTGGAGGAGTGGCGTCACTGGTTGGAGGGAGCCACTCAACCTTTTATTGTGTGGACTGGTCATAAGAATTTGGAGTACCTGAGGACAGCGAAACGTCTGAATGCCCGTCAGGCCCGTTGGTCCCTGTTCTTCGGGCGCTTCAATTTCACTATCACTTATCGCCCCGGGGCTAAGAATGCCAAACCTGACGCCCTGTCCAGGCAGTTTGCTCCGGATGTCGCGGAGGCGCACGGGCACACCATCCTCCCTGCCTCTTGTGTCATTGGCGCCCTCTCATGGGGCATCAGGGCGAGGGTCCTGAGGGCGCAGGAGACTGAGCCAGATCCAGGCGGGGGGCCTGCGGAGAGGCTGTTCGTTCCTTCATCTGCCCAGGGCGAGGTGATCCACTGGGCCCACTCCTCTAAACTCTTGTGCCATCCAGGGGTGACTTGCACGGTGGAGATTCTCCAGCGGACGTTCTGGTGGCCGGCGCTTCGGAGGGATGTCATCGACTATGTCCACGCCTGTCCTCAGCGCACCACCAAGAAAACACCATCTTCTCCGCCTGCTGGACTCCTTCACCCGTTGCCGGTTCCCAGCAGGCCTTGGTCCCACATCGCCCTGGACTTTGTGACTGGTCTTCCTCCTTCCAATCATTACACCACTGTCCTCACCATCGTCGACAGTTTCTCCAAGCCCGCCCACTTTGTTCCTTTGCAGGGGCTGTCTACGGCGCGGGACACGGCGGACCTGCTGGTGCAACACATGGTGTGCCTTCATGGGATTTCCATCGACATCGTCTCCGATCGGGGTCCCTAATTCGTGTCCTTGGTGTGGAGGGCTTTCTGCAGCGTACTGGGGGCAACAGTGAGCCTGTCCCCTGGTCATCACCCGCAGAGCAACGGGCAGTGCGAGCGAGCCAATCAGGAGCTGGAGGTCACCCTACGTTGTGTCATCGCCTCCAGTCCCTCGTCTTGGAGAATCCATCTCCCCTGGATTGAGTATGCCCACAACTCGACCGTGTCCTCGGCTATTGGTATGTCTCCCTTTAAGGCCTCGCTGGGTTACAATCTTCCGTTTTTCCCCGAGGAGGAGAAGGACGTTGCTGTATCATCTATCCACGCCCACCTGAGGCGCTGTCACCGGCTCTGGACGGCTACCCGCACGGCCTTCTTCACACAGCTGAGCATAACTCCAGGTCCGCGAACTGGCGCAGGAGGCCGGCTAAGCAATACCAGGTGGGTCAGCAGGTTTGGTTGTCTACCCATCATATTGCTCTCAAGGCTGAAAAGAGGAAGTTGGCCCAATGTTTTATTGGCCCTTTTCCTATTGTCCTCATTGCTAACCCTGTGGCTGTGCGCCTGGCTCTCCCCCCTCCCTCCACATCTGTCCTACGTTTCATGTCTCCCAGGTCAAGCCCTTCTGTTCCAGCCCTCTCTGCCCCCCTCCCAAGGCTCCACCCCCACTGGTGTTGATCGACGGTGACCCGGCGTGGAAGGTCAACGCCATCCTGGACGTCTGCCGCTGGGGTCACGGTCTGCAGTACTTGGTGGACTGGGAGGGGTATGGCCCCGAGTGGAGATCCTGGGTACGTCCGTCCTTCGTGTTGGATAAGCGCCTCATCAGGGACTTGCACCGGACGCACCCGGGTAGGCTGGATCAGGTGCCGGGAGGCACCTCTCATGGGGGGAGTACTGTCATGACTCGCTCTGGGCCATCACCTGCTACAGCTGCATGCACACCTGCTCCCAATCACCCACGGGCTTTATAGCCTGCTCTGCCTGGGATCTGGCACAGAGCCGTCTGTCATCCTGTCTACAGAATCACGTCTCCCATCTTACAGCCTACGACCAGGCCTCTTCTCTCCCGACTAGGATCGTCTCATCACCTCAAGTAAGCCTTATTGCTACTCACCTTTCCAGCCTCTTCCTCTGTGCACAGGTGGACTCCTGCGGTGGCGGAATCTGTTCCCCTTGGCGGCGGAACGTGCCTTCATCGCTCCACCTGTCCATCTCTGGTGTGTGCAACGGACGCTGTCTGCCTGGCTGTAGCCTCCAGGCCAACCTGAGCATTCCTCGTCCACCTACAAAGTAAGCCCCATTCATTACTTTGTTCATTCATTGGTGGACAGCGCTAACATCTGTGCTTTGGTTCTATTATAGGGTTGCCAGGCTGAACGGCGTTCTGCTCTCCCCCGGCCCGACATCACAGCTATCACTACATACACCACACATACACGCACTCATACACTCACACGGTACAAATAAAGATTATTGAATTCACTCGAGCCTGTGTGTGTGTTCCCTGGGTCTAGTAAATATGTCACTTCAAGTGAGTTGTGGTGTTAGCGGTATCCTCTGCTGGGGTAACTGCATAAGCTAGCAAGATTTGTTGTTGTGGCTCCTCTAGATGTGGCATGAGCTTGTCGGCAGCCTCCAACTGGAACGCCAACTCTACCGCCTTCGATAGCGGTAGGTTGTCGAGTGCCCTGATTAGCTTCTCCCACAGCTGCGGGTTGCTGGTGTGCTCTGCTAGCTAGTCCTGCACCATTTCGTCCTCCAGTTGCCCAAACCTGCAGCTGCTTGCCAGACAGCGGAGTCCGGCTTGTCCATCCACCTCACTCTCCGGCCAGGTTGCCAGACACGCGTCCATCTTAATGAAAAACGTCGAGTTTTCCTCCAGGAGATCGATTTTTCTCCTCATCGCCATTTATTTTGTCTGGAAATAGGACAGCAGAGGCTGGAGTTTTACTGAATGATGACTTTATTAATAACAGACACAGGTGGTACATGTATCGGGGGGGGGGTAATAGCTATAAGCTAATACTAAAGTAATTAGTAATTAGTAATTAGCCCGTTTTGACACCTCGTCATCTGTGTCCAACTCCCCCCCTCCCTCCAGCTCCACAGCCTCCACATTCCCTACTTCATTTAAGGCACCCCCCCTCCTCCCCCCCTCCCCTTATCATCAGTGAGCAGGATGTGCTCAAACAGTTCTCCAGACTGAACCTGCGCAAGGCCCCCGGCCCAGACGGCGTGTCTCCCTCCACCCTGAGACTCTGTGCGAAACAGCTGGCTCCTGTATTCACAGACATTTTTAACACCTCCCTTAAGTTATGCCACGTGCCGTCCTGCCTCAAATCCTCCACCATCATCCCTGTCCCCAAGAAGCCACGGATCACTGGACTTAATGACTACAGACCTGTAGCGCTCACCTCTGTAGTCATGAAGTCCTTTGAGCGCCTGGTCCTGTCCCACCTCAAGTCCATCACCATCCCTCTCCTGGACCCGCTGCAGTTTGCCTACCGAGCCAACAGGTCTGTAGACGATGCAGTCAACCTGGCCCTCCACTCCATCCTGCAGCACCTGGACTCCCCGGGAACCTACGCCAGGATCCTGTTTGTGGACTTCAGCTCCGCATTCAACACCATCCGCCCCGCTCTGCTCCGGGACAAGCTGTCCCTGCTCAACGTGCCTGACTCCCTCTGCAGGTGGATCATCGACTTCCTGACGGACCGGAGGCAGCATGTGCGGCTGGGAAAGACTGTCTCAGACTATACTAGCATCAGCACCGGATCACCCCAGGGCTGTGTACTTTCCCCCCTACTCTTCTCCCTTTACACCAACTCCTGCACCTCCAGCCACCAGTCTGTCAAGTTGATCAAGTTTGCGGACGACACCACCCTCATCGGGCTCATCTCCAACGGCGACAAGTCCGCCTACAGGAGAGAGGTGGCCCAGCTGGTGTCCTGGTGCAGCAATAACAACCTGCAGCTGAACGCTCTGAAGACAGTGGAGATGATTGTAGACTTCAGGAAAGTCACTACTCCTCTGCCCCCCCTCACCCTCTCAGGCTCTCCCATCACCACTGCTGATTCCTTCCGCTTCCTAGGCACTACCATCACCAGGGACCTCAAATGGGAGCTGACCATCAGCTCACTCATCAAAAAAGCCCAGCAGAGGATATTCTTCCTGCGGCAGCTGAGGAAGCTCAAGCTACCCACCAAGATGTTAGTGCAGTTCTACACAGCCATCATCGAGTCCATCCTCACCACCTCCATAACCGTGTGGTACGCAGGAGCCACTGCCAGGGACAGACTAAGGCTGCAGCGCATCGTGCGCACTGCTGAGAAGGTGATCGGCTGCAAGCTCCCATCTCTCCAGGATCTGTACATCTCCAGGACCCGGAGGCGTGCTGGCCGGATCATAGCCGATCCCTCACACCCTGGTCACGTACTGTTTGCCCCCCTCCCCTCTGGTAGAAGACTTCGGTCCATCCAGACTAAAACCTCCCGTCACATGAACAGCTTCTTCCCCTCTGCCATTAGACTGCTGAACACTAAGTGACTTATTGACTCTCGTGCACCATGTACAGCAGCTCAACCAGACTCATGTCAATCATCACTGTTTTCTTCCTGCATTACCGACTGCACTATATAGTTCTCCACAGTATCTGCTGCTGGCTAATATATATTTTAACTGTTGACCAGTATCACTTAATCTTATCCTACACTTTATTACATGTATAGTTTATTTCTCTTATCTTATCATGTTTAATGTTGCAGCATTGTACCGAGACAAATTCCTAGTTTGTGTACTACATGAACAATGGCAATAAACCTGATTCTGATTCTGATTCTGATTCTGAATTAGTAGAAGACATAAAGTCTTGGATGGCCCTAAACTTCCTAAATTTTAATGATAAGAAGACCGAAGTGATGGTGTTTGGACCTGGTTGCCCCTGTGGGTCCCTTCCTGTATACTTGGGCCTCCTTACTCCTTATGTTAAATCCACAGCTAGGAACCTTGGTTTTATCATGGACAATGATTTTAAATTAGACACGCAGATTCGTTCTCTGGTAAAATCCAGCTTTTTTCATCTAAGGCGTTAAGCAAAGTAAAACCCATTCTCTCTAGACCGCACCTGGAAACAGCAATCCATGCTTTTATTTCATCTCGGCTGGATTACTGTAACGCACTTTACGCCGGTGTCAGCCAGTCATCTCTTTTCCATCTGCAACTGGTTCAAAACGTCGCTGCTCGTCTTTTAACAGGTACACGTGGAAGAGATCACATCACACCCATCTTAGCTTCACTCTACTGGCAGCCTGTGTATTTTAGGGTTCATTTTAAAATTCTTTTGTTTTTAAATCCTTGAATAGTCTTGCTCCGTCTTACCTCTCTGAGCTTCTGCATCCCTACGTTCCCACCTGGTTCCTTAGGTCAGCTGAACAGCTGCTTTTGGAGGTACCAAAGGCGAGGCGCAAGCTCAGAGGGGACAGAGCCTTTTCAATCATCGCCCCCAGGTTATGGAATGATTTACCCCTGGACATTAGACAAGCACCTTCACTGTCCATTTTTAAAACACGTCTTAAAACACACTTTTACTCCCTGGCCTTCAACCCAGTATGAGACATTGATTTTATTGAATGAAATGGAGTTTTATTTATTTTACTTTTTATTTTATTTATGAATTTATTTATTTTTTACTGTGGTTCTTGTGTTGGCGCCCTTTGTGTTAGTGCCCCGCTTTTATGTTGTGTTGCTGTACAGCACTTTGTGTAGCAAGTGTTGCTTTTAAAGTGCTTTATAAGTAAAGTTGATTGATTGATTGATTGATAATGCAGGCTGTAGCTGTTGTGTAGGCGGAGCGCCAAAGAGGGCAACTCCCACCATCAGACTCATAATATAAGCACAGCATGATGACACCACGTCGTGCATACGTCCCCACGGTCAGTCATGTCAGTCAGTCATGTCAGTTAGTCATGTCATTAACATGTCAGTATCCAACACACGCGACCAGCTGCTTGCGCTGAGGAGGTCAGCACTGCTGCCAGGAGCAAAGCCCCTGATCCTGGATGAGCTGAAGAGGAGACACCGTGGGCGAAGGGCTGGAGCCAAGGTGAGGAGGAGGAGAAGAAAACAGAAGCTGGTTGTTGTTGATGAAAAAATGTTTTATTGTCTTAATGAATTGTTTAAAATGTCATGATTTTAACGCTAAGTGTCATTTCCTAGCAAAAAGAAGGTTACGGTCAGCAGATGAACTGCATGTGGAAAGTTACAGAGGGAAAATATGTTATCTAGTACCAAGCTGTATCTAGCTGCTGCTATAAAATCCAGAAAGGCGGCCAGGACCTCGGTCATAGTGGCACAGTGAGCCAAAAGACAAATCATCTAGATTAGGGTCTCCTGGGAGTGTGGAGTCTGACTGTGGGAGATGGTTTTGTATAATCAGCATGCTGCATGAGTGTAGTGAATGTGTATGTGTGAGAGTGAAACACAGTGTGTGGGAATAGAAAAAGTATGTACATATGTGACTGAGTGCATGAGAGAGGCACATCATGGGCACAGACCATGGCATAAAGAGCTGTAACTCTGGCACAGTGAAGTATTGATAACTCCAGATTAATAAGGAGCCAATCCGATGAGAGGACCAGAAGACCCACCCATCACAAAGAGCAGGGATAAAACTTTGTCTGATGCTAGGAAATTGGTCTCACTTCTTCAGGGCATCCATGTTGTGTAGAAGCTAAGGTTATTTCCTTATGAGACCCTCCAACTGAAGAAAAGCATGAATTTGTGATTGCTGCTGCTCATCTATGTCTCAGTAAACAATTGATTCATTAATACTCTGAACTAATTCTGACTTTGTCTACTCATTTAATTTTTTGTGTTAAACTGTCTCAGTGGAATTCTGAACCCCAACACTGTACAGATGTTCATCATGGGTAACGTGAGGTTGCTGGGGAACAAGGCAGATGAGTCCACAGCGCTGGTCAGGATGCAAAGGGAATATCGTGAGTGTAGTATCATGTGTTTTACAGAAACATGGTTACACTCACAGATCCTGGACAACGTAGTGATACATGGCTTTAAGATTATTTGGTTGGATAGGAACGTTATAAGTAGCAGTAAAGGGAGGGGATGAGGATTGGCACTTTTTGTGAATGAGAGGTGTTGTAATCCCGGACACATGTATGTAAAGGAACGGTGCCGCAGCCCGGACACTGAACTGCTTGCTGTGAGTATACGACCTTATTATGGCGTTCATTTACTTATATACATAGCGCTTATTCTCATCTCTAGATGACCAAAGCGCTTTACAGATCCTACTATCCACCCATTCACACATACATTCACACACTGATGGCGGCGGAGTTGCCATACACACATGCACTGGCCTGACCCACCAGGACCAACTGGGGGTTCAGTGTCTTGCTCAAGGACACTTCGACATGCAGACTGCAGACAGAGTGGGAATCAAACCCTTGACCCCTCCGATCAGTAGTCGGCCACGCTACACCTGCGCTACAGCCGTGGGCGAGAGTTCATGTGTGCCATTGTGATTACTGTTTACGTCCCTCCATCAGCTGATGCAGCAGTGGCCTGTGATGTCATCAGCTCCACTACTGCCACTTTACTGGTGCAGCACCCTGATGCATTTACAGTCATGTGAAACAATTGGACACTCCTTTAAATATTCAGTTCTTTATTAAGAAATGTTCACCTATCTACATCTAATCTTGTTTTTGTTTTTATTCGCATTTTTAAAATTTATTTTATCCATTTTAAGTGGGAATGAACATGGGGTTGTCCTAATTTATTCCTCACTATTTGTTTAGAATTACATTTTACAGAAAATCTGAAAAAAGTCTTTAATTAATTTTCAATTGTTTAGTTATAATATGTGAATCTCTGAGTATTTTTAACATTGATATTAAATATCCATATGTCCAAATATGTTAAAAAAAAAACACACAGACACAGGGTGTCCTAATTTTTTCACATGACTGTATGGCCATCATGGGTGATTTTACCCACGTCTCACTGGACAAAACACTACCAAACTTCCACTTGTTTGTTGACTCTCCCACCAGAGAAAATAAAACACTGGATCTCCTGTATGCCAATGCCAAAGATGCATACAGTGCCACAGCTCTACCCTCAATTGGCAGATCAGATCACAACCTGGTTCTGTTACCCCTGAAGTACGCCCCCCTTGTGCAAAGGCAGACTGCTTAGACATGGACTGTAAGGAGGTGGACACAGGAGGCTGCTGATGAACTACAGAACTGTTTCGAGATGACGGACTGGGGCATATTCTGTGAGCCACATGGGGTGGACATAGACAATATGACTGACTGCATCACAGAATACATCAGATTCTGTGAAAACACAACCATTCCAGCTCAGACCGTGCGCTGTTTCCCCAACAACAAACCATGGATCACCAGTTACCTGAAAGCACTGCTTATCAAGAAGAACAGGGATTTTAGGTCTGGAGACAGGGAGGAACTGAGGAGAATGCAGTGTGAACTGAGAGAGATGCTGAGGATGTGTAAGGACAATTACAGGAGGAAGTTGGAGGATAAACTCCAGCAGAGCAATGTGAAGGATGTGTGGACTGGAATGAAACATATCACTGGGTGTAAGTGGAGGGACAGACATTGGGGAGCCTTGAGAGAGCTGATGAGCTGAATCTATTTTTAATAGGTTCAACTCACCATCTGTCATCCCCATAACACAGCCAGGCACCCACACATCCCTCACCCTCACCCTCCTGTGCAACACCCCTCTCTCTCTTCCCTCATCCCTCCCCCTCCTCTGAGGATATCAGCACCAACCCCCACATCACTGTGACTACAGACAAGGTTAACCCTCCTGTTGTCCTCGGGTCAAAATGACCCGCTACTGTGTTAAAAAACCCCAAAAAATCCCCCTAAACAATATTTTTTCAACTTAAAATTTTATGACTTTTCCTAGATTGACCTCAACATTAGGATAAGTGAATTGTTGCCTTTATTCACATTTCCATGTAAGCTGTACAAAAACAGTTACAAAGGTCGTCTTGGGGTCAAAATGACCCGACAGTCAAATTGAGTTGAAATCACGGTCACTGAGTTATTTACACACCACAGAATGTGAGAATGTTTTAGTTCTGTCTCAGATCAATCAGTAGCAGACGTAAACAACACAATAGCAGACGTAAACAAGACAAGACAGGTGGCCTTCTCGTGGACTGCAGTGCCTTTGATCGGTCTCAGATCAATCAGTAGCAGACATAAACAAGACAAGACAGGTGGATTTCCAGAGGTTATAAAGGTGCTGCAGATGACAGTACCCCAAATTCTCTCTGTGCTGAAGACATAAGTGCGCGTTATACCGTCGAACAGGCTATAGAGCTGATTTTTTCAGATGTCCAGCAAGACAACTCTGATTCAGAAGAGGAAGTGGAGGATGTATCGGAAAAAGAAGATGGGGAGGAATACAACCCAGAGCATGATGAATCATCTTCAGAAGAAGAAGAAAACCCTGAAGCTGAAAGAGAGACTTTCCTTTCAAAAAACGGCAAAATAACATGGTCCTCGGCAGCATATGACCAACACGGCAGGGAGGCAGAACAAAATGTCATAAAGATGACCCCAGGACCCACAAGGTATGCCGTTTCTCATGCCCATGACATTGTTTCTACATTCTACCTGTTCATCACACCAGCAACACAAAAAATAATCCTGGAGATGACAAATCTGGAGGGTTTTCGCAAATATGGAGACAGCTGGAAAAAGATGGATGAGACTGACCTGCAGGCCTACTTAGGGCTGCTAATCTTAGCAGGTGTATACAGGTCCCGAGGTGAGGCTGCAGCTAGTCTATGGGACGCAGAGAGTGGAAGGCCAATTTTCCGAGCCACAATGCCACTCAAAGTCTTTCACACCTACTTAAGACTGCTACGATTTGATAACCGTGAGTCAAGACCAGCAAGACATGTGACAGACAAACTTGCAGTTTCTTGCTTAGTTTCTTCATCTTGAGCAACAATAACATCATAAAGACACATTAGTCTAGGCATCGCAAGTGATGGTCTATATGACATCATGACATCATAAAGACACATTTATCTATGAGCAATATGACATCATAAAGACTCATTAGTCTAGGCATCGTGAGTGATGGTCTATATGACATCATAAAGACACATACAGTATGTCTATGTGAAGTCATATCTTTATGACGGCATCGCGAGTCCTATGATGCCTGAGTTCATAGGACGTCCTATGATGATCAGGCAGAGATCATAGGCCATCCTATGATGTCCTATAAATGTGGCAGACACGCACACACACAGACACAAAGAAATTTCTTGCTTTAAAATTCAATTAAGCTGCTTATATTGGGGGTTTAGTGAAGATGGGACATTTTGAGGACACGGGGTGTATACAGAATATGAGGACAACAGGAGGGTTAAGAAAGAGCTGGAGAGACTCCGTCAGCGGAAGGCTGCGGGGCCTGATGTCATCTCCGCCAGGATCCTGAGGACCTGTGCCAACCAACTGTCTTCTGTACTGAAATACCTGTACAACCTGTGCCTGAGTCTGGAGAGAGTACTGGTGCTATGGAAGACGTCAGGCCTGGTTCCTGTCCCCAAGAAGTTGTCTCCATCGGACCTGAATGACTATCGACTAGTTGCCCTCACATCTTATGTGATGAAGGTCCTGGAGAGACTGGTCTTAGCCCACCTGAGGCCATAGGTGAAGACATGACTGGACCCTCTGCAGTTTGCTTATCAGCCCCATTTAGGAGTTTAAGACGCTGTCATCTGCCTGCTGCAACAAGCTCATTTGCACCTGGATGGTAGAGGAGACACTGTGAGAATCACGTTCTTTGATTTCTCCAGTGCCCTTAATACCATCCCGCCACTGCTGCTGGGTGAGAAGCTGCAGGTGATGGGGGTTGACAGCTCTGTGATCTCCTGGATTACTGACTACCTGACAGGAAGGTCACAGTTTTTCCGGCTGGGCAGTGTCTTGTCTGACATGGTGGTTAGTGATATGGGAGCTCCACAGGGGACTGTGCTTTCTCCATTTCTCTTCACCTGATACACCACTGACCTCCAGTACAACCCTGAGTCATGCCACCTGCAGAAATGCTCTGATGACTCAGCTGTTATTGGGTGTACAAGAAGGGGTGAGTACAAGGCACTGGTAGACAGATTTGTGGAGTGGACCGAGCAGAATCATCTGAGGCTGAACGTCAGCAAGACGAAAGAGATGGTGATTGACTTCAGGAAGAAGAGGACACCTTCACAGCCATTGCAGATGAGGAGGGAGGATGTGTCGGTAGTGGAGGACTACAAATACCTGGATATCGGGATCATCAATGGACTGGACTGGAAATCTAACACCGATGCTTCATACAAGAAGGAGATGGTCACATCATGGATGCCGAAGCTCCCGTTTGCCAGGATGATGCGGTCTGCTTCTTCAACCAGCAAACGGTAGTCCCTGGCCACCAGCAGTGGGGAGTTGGCCAGGATTGCCCTTGCCAAAGCCGGTAGTTTCTTCAGGAAGAGGTGGGCAAAGAGAAAGGATTCGCCATCCGTGCCCATCAACACCAGCATACTTTCCATCAATTCCACAGCCAATCTGTCTTCTAGCTCCGAATGGGAGAGGAGCTTTTCTGCTCTCTCTCCATCCGAGAGGATGTAACGCCGTAACAGCAGATGTTTGAGCGTGTTGTACTTTCCCTGGGCTGGAGGGGCTTGGAGCAGACTCATGGAGCGCTGAGTGGCATGTGGGTCCAGTGAAGCCACCATGTAATGGTATTTCGTCTTGTCCGCCGAAACTCCGCGGAGAGCCAACTGCACTTCCGCATGGATGAACCAGGCTACCAAGTCGTGAAGCCAAAAGTCCGGGAGTTTTACCGCTACGGCGCATGTAGCCGGGGTCCCAGAGGGAAATCCTAGCATGGATGTTCCCGCAGAGCTGCTCAGACCGTCTTCCATTTTCACATCAAGGTCACCAGTGTTGAGGAATGAACAAGATGAGACATGAGTGTTGCAGACACAGACTTTATTCCTCTGACAGCAAAGTAAGAAAGCTCTCTGGGTGCTAAAGCCAAACTTTTATACATCTTACCCATTCCTTTCTTTGGCACCGAGAATACGCTTCATTACCATAGCGTACATTACATCTCAATACACTTACACCTGCAGTGCCAAGTGTGAACACACATCTTATCATCCCCCCCCCCCCCAGGTGGTTCAGCCCATGGAGATGTATGATGCAATCATGATGCTTGAGGACAGGAAGGCTTGTGGACTGGACCTTGTTGTAGCAGAACATCTCAGAAATGCAAGCAATAAGTTCTGGCCACTACTCTCCATGTGTTTTACTGTTTTTTTAAGTTCATGGTGTCCTCCCAGACTCTCTTGTGTCTGTGGCACTAGTCCCTGTTATCAAGGACAAAGCTGCAAAGCTAAACAGTGCTGTGAATTATAGGCCAATTGCCCTAGCTCAGGGGTGTGAAACTCATTCCATGGAGGGCCAAGACCCTGCAGGTTTTACTTCCACCCAGTCTCTTCAGCAGGTGTTTTCACTGATCAGCAATCAGTAGGACGAAATTCAGAGAAATCACCTGTTGAAGACACTGGGTGGAGGTAAAACCTGCAGGGTCTTGGCCCTCCATGGAATGAGTTTGACACCTGTGCCCTAGCTAGTACTCTATCTAAAGTGTTGGAAAGAATCTTGCTCACACGGTTGGAGACATTTGTTTTTTCTACTGACAATCAATTTTGTTTTAAAAAAAGCATGGCACTGATACAGTATGTGTATATTTGCTCGAAAGGAGTTAGTGACAAAGTATAGAAGCTTTAATTCCTCTGTCTTCTTGTGTTTTATCAATGCATCCAAGACATTCGATAGAATTAATCATGAAAAACTATTTATGAAATTACTCGAGAGGTGTTCCCAAGTATTTAATTAGAATTCTGGTTTTCTGGTATGCCAATGAGACCATCCATCCATCCATCCATCTTCTTCCACTTAATCCTTTTTGGGTCGCGGGGGGGGGGGGGGCGGCTGGAGCCTATCCCAGCACCTTTGGGCAAAAGGCAGGGCACACCCTGGACAGATCAGCAGTCCATCGCAGGGCCAACACAGAGAGACAGACAACCATTCACTCTCACAGTCATACCTAAGGACAATTTAGAATCTCCAGTTTCATGCCAATTAACCTAACGCGCATGTTTTTGGCATGTGGGAGGAAACTGGAGAAATCCTGGAGTAAACCCACGCAGACACGGGGAGAACATGTAGACTCCACACATTATTATTATTATTATTATTACAAACTATTACTATTACAAACTCCAATGAGACCATGTGTGTAAAATGGGGGAACATTCTATCAACCCCCTTTCATGTGAGCAATGGTGTACTCCAAGGTGGAATTTTGTCCCCTATTCTGTTTAATGTATGGATGATCTGTCGAGACAATTGAACGTGTAACCCAGCTGAGAAAATGACCCCTTTTTTTCTTCAGATGTCAATTGTATTAATACAATTGTGTGATTTTATTTTGAAAAACGATTATTTTGGGAAGAGGAAGTGTGATCCTCGTTATCCAACTTTTAAATTCCCGTTTCATGGTCACGTTGGGCGATTGTGGTCTTTTCATTCGTTAAGAGCGATATTAGCCCCGCCTTCTGAGCAGAGTGCCGAGGTGCGCACTCGGTCTTTCGGTCTTTTGCGATCTCAGAGCGGACGAAAGAGGCTGTGGACGGTCTGTGTGGAGACCTGTGAGTCTTCTTGTTGACGGGAGCATGAGCTTGAGAGGCCGTGAGGCTGTGACTTTTGCTGTGTTCACACTGATACCTCTTCTTGGTGAGTTTAATTTAGAAAGATGCTGTAAATAAATCTAAACACTGTCCAAACACTAATTCGAAACCTTTATTATCCTAAGTTGACGGGAGCACGAGCTTGAGAGGCCGTGAGGCTGTGACTTTTGCTGTGTTCACACTGATACCTCATCTTGGTGAGTGAAAACCGAGTGTGTACTAAACAATACATGCTAATGTTAGCGTTATGCTAATGCTAATTGTGAGTGGATTTTTTCTGTTTAAAAGCAATGGAAAAGGCTATTTTTGTGTCTGTATGGTTTTCCTAAATGTGATTTCAGTTCCCAACAGTATGCTGAAGTACTTTTATTTCTTATGCACTATTTCTGTCGAATGTAATGTGTAGTTTGATGCTAAAAGCACATTGTGTTGGTCTCCTATGTAAATTCATAGGTTATGCTAAACCCAGTAGCTCAGACAAGGTTTTACTGATTTTAAAAGGAAATATTGGAAGTAATGGGACAGTATATTCCTTGGTTATGTGATAAATTAATTGTATTTCATTTCATGATTTACAAAGACAAGGTTAAAAAGGACTAATCATAATTTCATGGTTAAATGATGTAGAGATGAAAAGAGAAATTCATTTAATTGGTTACATGAAAAAAAAAAAGTATTTCATGTGCTACCAGAGAGATTGTGAGAAAAGAACACATGCATGTAAGATGTAAGATGTGAAATGTAAGATATTACTATATTACTGGATTGTAACAATAGTAATATGAGAGAAGAATTTAAACACTAAGCTATAGTGTTATATAAGAAGAGATTGGAAAATGAATTACTCTAGCTGTAAACAATAATACCATTATTGTTGTGCAGGCTAGGTTTTTTTGGTTGCCAATTAAGAACCTTCTGGATCCTGGATTCTCTCCGAATGGAGATGGTGAGCCTGATCCGAGACCTGAACTGAGACTGAACCGAGATCTGAACCAAGATCTCGGTTGAAGAACATCCTTCCTCTCTCCAGTGCCCAAAATTCAAAGTGGTAACAACTCAAGCCGCTGCTTTAAAAGAGGAAAAGAAACCTGAGGCTGGAAATGCAAGACATCTTGACTGGTCAAACGACTAAAACAAAAAGACAAACAAACACTGAGCTCAGTAGGACATTTTTGGGGTTTTATTTCATGCCGGCCGTTGTTATATTTGTATATTTGTAAATTGTTTGTATATTTTGTTCCTTTTATCTATAATAATAACAGATATGAATTGCTCATTCCTTGCCTCCAGCTATTTCATTCCACACTCATTTTAATTCCCTATTGTAACCCTTACGAACCTAGCAACTGGTCTACACTTAATAATTTCCCTTACCTAATTAACATAAGGCAAGGGTTACAAACGGATGTAACACAGGCTGTGTTGTGGGTAGCTCTGTCATCAATCATCTCATCTATGCAGATGATCTAGTAATAATGAGCCCTTATAGTGCCGGGTTGCAACAACTATTAAGAGTTTGCTCACAATATGGCAATGATCACAATATCATATTTAACGCTAAGGAGAGTAATGTCATGATTGTGAGATGCAGAGAGGACAGGGAACTAGTTTTTCCTACCTTTAAACTGTGTGATACTTCACTTGCAACATGCAAGGAAATAAAATACTTGGTGTGGTTTATATTAATCATATATCCCATACCTACATATGTATAAGCATATTAGAATGTTTAGTGATTACATATGTGCAATGACCACACGCCTCAGAACAGGACAAGAGGTCTCGACCGCCACCAAAGATCAAAGAGCATACGGAGGCGCAGCGGTGGAGACCAGATCGATCTCCCTGACTTCCCAGGGTCAGGTGGAGGAGACAGAGGACAATGGAGGAGATCGATCGCCCTGACCTCCCTGGGTCAGGTGGAGGAGACGGAAGACAAAGGAGAGGGGATTAAGTTAATGCAGGATGTCAGCTTTGATATGCAATGTCTTTTGTTGTGTGTAAGTATAAGTATGAAGGTCTGAATGTGTTCGACCTCTTATTCTGCTTCTGCACTGAGATGAGACTTGTTAGAGGAGCGAAGTTGATATTAAACTTTGGTTTATAAATCACATCGCCTCGTTATTCCAAGCTCTTCTACACTGGTGACCCTGACGCGAGGATGGAACAGAGACGTTCTCCCGCGATTGACTCATCGGAGGCGACCCAGGCAAGCGCCGGCGCCCATGCAGACAGGGGAACAGATGGACGACGTTCCCCCACGGCAGAAGCTACAGAGAGGGCTCAACCGAGCACCAGCCCCGCCATGAGAGCGGAAGAAAGGCGCTCTCACCCGGCGGACACATCAGGGACGGCCCACACAAGCGCCGTCACCGTCAAGCTGCCAGACTTCTGGCAGGAAGACCCGAGCTCGTGGTTCCAGCAAGCTGAGGCTCAGTTTGCACTGGCGGGCATAACGGCAGACGACACAAAACGACAACTTCCTTTTCTGATATATCTTCCTCAGCACTCTGCTGCCACACATGAGAGGGACGCTGGTCAACATGCGGTGCAACACCCAGCAGGCCTTCCGCGCGCTGGCCCGAGAGGCGCAGCGGCTCATCAACGCCTGCGGGGAACAGATGGCCACGGCAGCATCCGCAGATCTCAGCGCGGAAGCCCAGAGCAGCAGAGAACCACAGACAACTGAGCAGAGCCCGCCCACCATGGCGGCAACACAACCAAGACGCAGCAAGCGGAACGACCTCTGCTATTACCACCACCGTTTCACCGGGAGAGCGTACAAATGCGTGCCCCCCTGCAAATTCAAAAGTTTGGAAACGCCAAAGCCGAGAGGCTGTTAACAGCTGCGGCTCTCGGCGAGAAAAATAAACTACTGTATGTGACTGACGGACACACCGGGAGACAGTTCCTGATCGACACCGGAGCTCAGCTGAGTTTTATCACCCCTTCCCACGCAGACCGGGCCATGGGTCCCCGGGGAAATGGAGCGATGGCAGCCAACAGCTCGATCATCGACACCTTCGGTGAAAGGAACCTGCCTCTTTGCATCCACGGCCGCAACTATAGATGGACATTTATTGTAGCGGCGGTGAGCTTTAACATGTTGGGCGCTGATTTTTTGTGTGCACATGGGTTGTTAGTCGATGTAGCAAATAGATGCTTGGTTAATGCACTGTCATTTTATTCTATCCCCTGCTCAGCTCGAGTTTCTCCACCACCCGTGCAGGCCAACGTCACAACAGCAGGAGGTAAGTTTGACCAACTCCTCACCCAATTTCCAGCACTCACAGTTCCAAAATTTTCAGCAACAGTAGTGAAACACGGGGTTGAACACTTCTTTCCCACAATGGGCCCACCCGTGTTCGCCAAAGCTCGGCGCTTAGACGCGACCAAGCTCGCCATAGCACGGGACGAGTTTGCCACCCTTGAAAAATTAGGCATTATTAGACACTCGAAAAGCCCCTGGGCATCGCCACTCCATGGTCCCGAAAACCGACGGTTCTTGGAGACCGTGCGGCAATTGCCGCAGACTAAACAATGCGACAGCGCATGACCGCTACCCAATTCCTCACATCCAAGATTTCTCACTACATCTGGCGGGTGCGCACATTTTTTCTAAAATAGACCTGGTCCGCGGCTATCACCAAGTCCCCGTTCGAGCGGAAGACATTCCTAAAACGGCTGTAATAACCCCTTTCGGTCTTTTTGAATTTTTGCGGATGCCGTTTGGCCTCAAAGGCGCTGCTCAAACCTTTCAGCGCATGATGGACGCGGTATTACGCGACCTCCCCTTCGTGTTCGTCTACCTCGACGATATGCTGGTAGCCAGCCCGTCAGAGGAAGAACACGAACAACACCTCACTACAGTTTTTCAGAGACTAGAAGAGCACGGGTTAATAATCAACCCAGCCAAATGCAAATTTGGCGTGTCACAAATTGATTTTTTGGGGCACAGAGTTTCACCGAAGGGAGCAGTCCCATTGCCAGACAAAGTCCACGCGGTAAAAAATTTTCCATGACCACAAACGGTCAAATCGCTGCAAGAATTTTTGGGAATGGTGAATTTTTACAACCGTTTCCTCCCCCGCGCAGCTCAACTCATGCAGCCCCTGTATGCCGCGCTCAGAAAACAAAAGCCTTCCAACGCGGTCGAATGGACCCCGGAGCGCGAACGCGCCTTCGCGGAAGTAAAAAGTGCTCTAGCGAACGCCACATTGTTGGTTCACCCCGATCCCTCGGCCCGCATAGCGCTAACCACAGATGCTTCAGACTTGGCCATAGGGGCAGTTGTGGAACAACACGTTGGCGGGACCTGGCAACCTTTAGCATTTTTTAGCAAATCATTAAACCAAACCGAGCGTAAATACAGCACTTTTGACAGGGAGCTGCTAGCGCTTCATTTATCCATCCGCCACTTCCAGTTCTGGTTAGAAGGGCGGCGTTTCACGGCTTTTGTAGACCACAAACCGCTCACCTTTGCGATGGCTAAAATTTCAGAACCATGGTCAGGCAGGCAACAAAGACAGCTAGCTGCAGTTTCAGAGTTCACCACAGACATTCGACATGTGGCAGGCAAACTTAACGTGGTAGCAGACTGCCTCTCTCGCGCTGTGACATCGCCAGAGCACGAGGAGACAGATTATACTACCTCAGCCGCAGAACTCTTCGCCAACGCGGACACGTACATGGCCCCAATTCACGTAGGGATAGATTACGCAGCCATGGCAGAGGAACAAAGCGGTGACGCGGACGTGCGCGCGCTCCTGTCTGGACCAACAGTTTTAAGACTGGAGGAAAGGGGTTTACGTGACGGTGTACCCCCCCTAATCTGTGACATCTCAACCGGCCGACCTCGCCCGGTAGTCCCAGCTGCATGGCGCCGCCGTATTTTCGACTCAATTCACTCCCTCGCGCACCCAGGTGTGCGCGCCTCAGTTAAAATAGTCGCCGAAGAGTTTGTTTGGCCGGGCCTGCGCAAAAATGTAAAGGAATGGGCAAAAACTTGCATGTCTTGTCAGCGCGCCAAAATACACAAACACACAAAAGCCCCTTTAGAGCCTTTTCGAATCCCAGCTAGAAGGTTTGACCACGTTCATGTCGACCTCGTGGGACCACTACCTTCGTCTCAGGGTTTCACACACCTGTTAACAATGATAGACCGTACTACGCGCTGGCCTGAGGCGATCCCTCTGGCGTCAACCACAGCGGCGGAAGTCGCTCGCGTTTTTTTGACAAACTGGGTGGCACGTTTCGGCGTCCCATCGGACATCACGTCCGATAGGGGGCCTCAATTTGTCTCAGAGCTTTGGTCAGCCATGGCCAGCAGCTTAGGGGCGACAATTCACCGCACCACCGCTTATCACCCTCAGGCTAATGGGTTATGCGAGCGCTTTCACAGATCTTTAAAGGCCCCCCTCAGGGCCTCGCTAACGGATACAAATTGGGTAAATAATCTTCCCTGGGTTTTATTGGGGTTGCGTGCTGCACCTAAAGAGGATCTAGATGCCTCCCCAGCAGAGTTAGTGTTTGCACAACCTCTCAGACTCCCAAGTGAGTTTTTACCAGAGAATCCAGAGCCTGGGCATCTTCCAACCCTGAGGCCGTTAGACAGTAACGGACCAGACACTCTCCCCGGACCGGCACATCACTCTTTCCCACAGGTTTTTGTCCCCCAAGCTTTAAAAAACGCAGAGTTTGTTTTTGTTAGTCATGAAGCTTTAAAGTCAACCCTCCGTCCACCATACGACGGACCATTCTGTCACGATGGCCCTCACGGACCATCACAAGATGCCTCAGTCACCAGTGAGTTTGCAGTGATGTTTATTTACAGTGCAGGTTAGGCAGGCATAGGAATACATACAAGGAATGGGCACATTTGAGCCGGGGAGCGCCCGATGCGCCAGATGAATAACAATGAAGGTTAGTCACACTGAACGTACCTTACAAACAGGACCGTTAGCTGGAATCAGAGATTAACAGCGATAACCAGAACATAGCTGAACATAACAGGAACATAACAGAGTATAACAGAGACTGCCGCATTGGAGGACATTCAGCACCAGCTTTTATCTCTGGCGGCTAATGACCCCAATGTGGCGCAGCTGCTTCCCAAAGACAGCAGCGCAGCAGCTGACTTTGACAGCAGGGAGCTCCCCTGGGCGCCTTCACAATAAGAGCCCGAGGAGCAAGAAGGAATCCTCTGCTGCCAAAGCCAGGGAAATATGATATGAGACCCGAGTGTGGACAGAACCGACACTCGGGTTATGACAGTACCTCCCCCTCTAGGCCGAGCTCTGAGCGGCCCAAGTAACACCCAAGCCCCCCCCCCCCGCTAGGGTGGGTGGATGGGGCGCTGGCAGGAGGGAGAGAGACAAAAAACAAGACCAACAAGGCAGTAGAGACAGGAAAAAAAAAAACATACTCCCTTGAATGTGGGTGACAAGAACAGAGTCAAAATAGGCAGTACACCTATTGGCAAAAACAAATTGACATAAGGTGGAGGGAAAAGAACCACCAAACACAGAAACAAAGTAGTGAGCCACAAAAACACAAATCAATCCCCCCCCCCCTTCCCGCACACCCCAACAGTCCCACAGACGAAATCAGAAACCCGGGGAGGGTGCAGTCCTGACCCGGAGGGATGGGGGCAAAAGGTTCCGGGGGTCGTCCGGCATCAAGAGGCCACAGAACAGGGAGGGGAAAAGAGGACAGTTCGGACAGCCTACCCCAGTCCCATGCTCGGAAGCAGAGAGTTTCAGGCGGCTGGAGCAGGTCGCCACACAAGGAGTCAAAAATGTCGGGGGGCCAGCCCAGAGAACCAAACCGGCGAGACAGTCCTTCAGGCGGCCGCCCCGCAACGCCAGCCCACCAGAACCGTTGGGAAGAAGCAGCCGGCGGTCCCACTGAAAAGAGGAGAGACGAGGGGGAACCGGGCGGAGCGTTCAGGACCCCAACGGCCCCAGGTGGAGATGGGTAGCGCTCCTCAGGGAGACGAGGAGGATGACGGTGGTGATGAGGGTGACGAGGGGAATGAGCCTGTCCAGCATCCGGTGGCCGGGGATCTGCAGCTCCCTCACCGAATCCAGGACCTGCTGGTGCAGCGCCCACGTCGGACCCTGATTGGGCCTCCGGAACCGAACCCACGGTGGACCCCGATTGGGCCTCCGGAACCAAACCCACGGTGGACCCCGATTGGGCCTCCGGAACCAAACCCGCGGCGGACCCCGACTGGGTCGGCGTGGCACCAGACTCGACCTCCAACCCCGAAACCGGAACCTCTGGCGCAGCAGGCGAGAGCAGCCCCTCGCCGGCGACCCTGGGAGAAGGCTCAAAAAAGAGAGAAAACCCGGGATCAGGATCACCGGCAGCGCCAGAACCCGGCGAGATAAGCTCGGACGCAGCGGGCGGCTGCACCCGGCTCATCTCCCCTTGAGACAGGCAAAAGTGCTCTCAGAGGTGAAAAAGAAAGACAAAACAGAGCACTTGCCTGAGCTCGGGTTCTGACGCCGTCCAGGACTGCGAAGATCCGGGCTCAGATGTCAGGAGGTCGTCCTCAGGCTCCCACTCAGCTGCGTCGGGCTCCGCAGCTGGCGTGATGGTGTGCGCAGCTTGAGAGTCCTCCGGCAACGATGTCCACGCCGATGGCCCGCACGGCGTGGTGGCAGGAGAACCTCGACCTGCTGGACCGGACCGCTCCTCCGTGGAACCCCAGGGATGCTTTCTCATCGGCGAAGGCTCCACGCTGCAGTCCGCTCTCCTCCTCCGCCCACAGCGTGGCTGCGGAACCGGAACCAGGCTCTCCAGAACCGCAGGCCCCCTCCTCATCCAGCGACGTTGGCCTGGTGTCGAGGACCGCTCAGCGGAGGGAGACACAGAGGAAGCAGGGTTAATTCTTTCATCCACAGCAGGTGGAGGGAGCTCGGGGGGCTGCATACCCCGAACTCCACCCCCAGGAGTCAGACAAGGCAAAACAATATCGAAATGAGAGAAATTATCATGCACTTGCCTTTCTCCTGAGGGTAAGATGGTTCCCGCTGTGGGGGACGTTGTTCCTGCCTTTCCCCACTGGATGGCGACAGAGGGCCCTCTGGGAAGACGAGGTGAGGCCACTCGAGATGGTTCCGGGATGGGACTCGCCGAAACGGAGCTCCCGAGACACACAGCAGCCAGGATAGGCGACGAGGAGGAGGGGGCGACAGCCAGGGTCAGTCGGGCATGGAGCGCTGACGGGACAGCAGGCGAAGGCCCGGAAAAAGACGAGGCTGCGGGGATTCCCCTCTGACGAGGCACAGGAGTGACAGCTGTGAGGTGGGTTGAGCCCTTGCGGTGACCCGGAACTGGATCCAGACGGGGTTTCAGCTGAGGATTCTGCTGAGGAGAGCCCGTGTCGTTACGCCGACGACGTCGTCGGCCCCGAGACGGCGCGTACCCCTGGTTCTTCTCCGGGACGGGGACGGAACAACGACGCAGGGAGCGTGGATGCTTTCTCCCTTGCTTCCTGCTCCTCTCCTCCAGCCCACGAAGCGACTCGCGTTGGGCGGCGAGTTCCTCCCACCTCACTATCACCTCCGGGTGATCGTCAAACTCGAGGGGGAGATTAAGCAGAAATTCCTCAGCGTAGTCCAAATGTCTTAACATGTCGCTGGGAGCGTCCCACAGCGTAGCAGAAAAGATGGTGTTGTCAATATCTTCCAGAGCTTCCGCTAGCTGCCTGCCCAGGCGCCCGCTGCGGCTCCTGGATGACGTCATACTCCCAGCTGCAGACACTCAGACAGGTAGAAACAAACAGTCCAATACTGCAAACTGCACGGTGAATGGCGTCTTGATACAACGCCTCCTCTCAGAATCAGAATCAGAATCAGAATCAGGTTTATTGCCATTGTTCATGTAGTACACAAACTAGGAATTTGTCTCGGTGCAATGCTGCAACATTAAACATGATAAGATAAAAGAAATAAACTATACATGCAATAAAGTGTAGAATAAGAGTAAGTGATACTGGTCAGCAGTTAAAATATATTAGCGAGCAGCAGATACTGTGGAGCAGATACTACTCCTCTCCGGGCGTTTGGCGGCAGTCTACTGTCACGATGGCCCTCACGGACCATCACAAGACGCCTCAGTCACCAGTGAGTTTGCAGTGATGTTTATTTACAGTGCAGGTTAGGCAGGCATAGGAATACACACAAGGAATGGGCACGTCTGAGCCGGGGAGCGCCCGATGCGCCAGACGAATAACAATGAAGGTTAGTCACACTGAACGTACCTTACAAACAGGACCGTTAGCAGGAATCAGAGATTAACAGCGGTAACCAGAACATAGCTGAACATAACAGGAACATAACAGAGCATAACAGAGACTGCCGCATTGGAGGACATTCAGCACCAGCTTTTATCTCTGGCGGCTAATGACCCCAATGCGGCGCAGCTGCTTCCCAAAGACAGCAGCGCAGCAGCTGACTTTGACAGCAGGGAGCTCCCCTGGGCGCCTTCACAATAAGAGCCCGAGGAGCAAGAAGGAATCCTCTGCTGCCAAAGCCAGGGAAATATGATATGAGACCCGAGTGTGGACAGAACCGACACTTGGGTTATGACACATTCAGAGTGCTGGAACCTGGTGATAAGCATTTTGTGCTTGATTTAGGGGACAGAAAAGAAACAGTCAGCATTGACAGACTTAAACCTGCTTTCTTGTTGAGAGACGAACTTGCACGGGTGGCGAGGGCACCTCGGCGGGGTAGACCCCCCAAGAAAAAAGACTCAACCCCCCTGCAGGGAACAAATAACCACTCTCCTCCCCAAGCTGCAGATTCCTTACAGGAAGGTCCCGCCAGGACGCCAAAGCAGACCTACAGCAGATTCGGGAGAAGATTAAAACCCAGACGGCACAGGGACTGATGCAAATTAACCAAGAGTTGTTAACTATTTTATCAGATTGTGCCGTGACAGTTTTAAGGCTGATTTGTGATATTACTACACTGTTATGGTTACCACTGAATTCTCTACAGGAGCATGACTGCTGGAAAGATTCTTCCTTGTTTTCCCTGTCAAGAGGTTTAACAGTATAGTATGTCATAGAAATTATCTTAAACTGTAGACTTACTTTGATTGTCCTTTTCTTAGTCGTTTGGGGGGGGGGCTGTGGTTTATATTAATCATATATCCCATACCTACATATGTATAAGCATATTAGAATGTTTAGTGATTACATATGTGCAATGACCTCACGCCTCAGAACAGGACAAGAGGTCTCGACCGCCACCGAAGATCAAAGAGCATACGGAGGCGCAGCGGTGGAGACCAGATCGATCTCCCTGACTTCCCAGGGTCAGGTGGAGGAGACAGAGGACAATGGAGGAGATCGATCGCCCTGACCTCCCTGGGTCAGGTGGAGGAGACGGAAGACAATGGAGGGGGGATTAAGTTAATGCGGGATGTCAGCTTTGATATGCAATGTCTTTTGTTGTGTGTAAGTATAAGTATGAAGGTCTGAATGTGTTCGACCTCTTATTCTGCTTCTGCACTGAGATGAGACTTGTTAAGAGGAGCGAAGCTGATAATAAACTTTGGTTTATAAATCACATCGCCTCGTTATTCCAAGCTCTTCTACACTTGGGTCACATAATCACTGATGATTTGAAAGATGACAGCGATATCTACAGGCAGTGCCGTAAATTGTATGCTCAAGCCAATATATTACTGAGAAAGTTTAGTATGTGCTCTGTAAATGTTAAATCTTCTCTGTTCAGAGCTTACTGTACTCCTCTGTACACTGCACACCTGTGGAGCAGCTACAGGACTGATAGTATGAGGATGATTGTGGCCTACAACAATGCACTGAGGCTGCTGCTGTTCACAAGCAGCGCCAGCCAGCTGTTTGTGACATGTGGTATTCCTACATGTAAGGCACTACTGAGGAAACTTATGTACACTTTCATGTGTCGTCTGGATGACTCGGAAAACAGCATCATACAGACCCTGATAAGCCCTAGGCAGAGCAGTCTCAGATACACCTCTGCTCTCAGAAGACACTGGAACAACAGCCTCTACAAAAACTCTTTTTAAAGACTGCTGCGATGTTCTTATTGCTGCTGTGTTGTTTATTGTTTCCCTGATACCCCTACCCTTCCTTATTCTACATGGACCCGCTTGTATGTCTGAAATAAAGATTATTATTATTATTATTATTACTAAACCCATTCATTCTCCATTGACAAGCTGAGTATTTTGGGTGTACTAATATGGCGGTCACAGAGTTTCCGGTGGCTTCACGTCTGCCGGGCAGTGCGCTATCCAGTGTTTTTTATACAGATCAGAGGGGCTGCTTGACTTTTGTTGCCACCCCGCAGTGTGCGCATGCGCAATAAGATGGCATCCGGCGTTGTGCTGAGGCAGTGGAGTTGAAGGGATTCAGAGGCGCAGTGGACGGGACCGTCAGTTTGTCAGGTCGTCTACAGAGAGTCCAGTTGCTGATGTTGTCAGAGACATCAGTACTCAGTAGTATATAGGCACAGAGACCCAGACAAGTTGATGACAAAGGTAAGAGTTTATTCTGTGACTTTGACCCCATCTCAGCTAACGTTAGCCTGGTTTAGCTCAGTTATGTGTCAGCTGGTTTCAGGGATCAGCGTCGCTGTCATTGAATATTATCTGAATTCATAAAAATAATTTCGACAAAAGCTGTGAACGTATTTCTTGTTCTTTTATGTATCTTATTAATGGCAGTGGCTATGGATACGGAACCGTACCCGTAGAATTCTTGCTACAGATACGGCTCGAATCTGACCTGTAGTGTACGTTATGGCTGTGTTGTGAGACATGTATATGTTGGACACTGCATATGTGATTTAACCACGATGAAGGAGAGCCAGCCCCCTGCGGTGCGGAGCCACAGAGCCTGGACCCCCTGCGGAGGACAGGGGACAGAAGACTTCCTGACCACTGAGGCTCGGGAAGAGAGAAGGGGGAGTTATGTAAATAAAAGGCTAATGAATGTGAATAAAGAGACTTTGATATAGATGTGTGATTTCCCCCGCGAGGGAAATGGTTTGATGTGAGAAGGTTTAAATGAGAGAACTTTGGTGTGTTCACTCTCTTTGTTCGCTGCTCAAGAATAAGAGCAGACAGTGGAATGATTTCTAGAATAAACTGAAATGAAAGACAATTCGGTTTCGTTATTCAAGTCTCCCCACATTGGTGACTGACGACGTTGAGAATGAACGAAGAAATTCTCAGGGTCCCGGACTCACAGCGCTCAGAGCTGGCGAGCGCAGTGGCCGTTAAGCTGCCTGATTTCTGGCAGGATAACCCACGGTCGTGGTTTCTGCAAGCAGAGTCGCAGTTCGCGCTCGCAGGAGTAACGGTGGATGACACTAAGTTCCACCATGTCATCGCTAAACTGGACAACAGCACAGCTCGGTGCGTGCAAAGCTTGGTGGAGCAGCCACCCGCGACCGACAGGTACAGCAAGCTGAAATCCACCCTCATCAAGTTTTTCACCCCCTCGGCTGAAGTGAGGGCGAGGAGGATCCTGTCTTTGCTAGACCAAGGTGGACACAGGCCGAGCGCCCTGATGGAGGAGATGATACAGCTGAGAGGGTTGGACAACGATGATTTCATTTTTCAGTTCATCTTCCTCTCCAACCTCCCGGCGCATGCGAGAAGCACGCTGGCCGGCAAAAAGTGTCACACCCTGGAGGAGTTCCGGGAGCTGGCCCAGGAGGCAGACGGGATCCTGGACGCCTGCGGCGGGCAAGCAACCACAGCAGCGACCCGAGACAGCGGGGAGCCAGAGGCGGCAGAACCAGACTGGCCGACGATGGCGGCAACACGGCCGCGACGAGGGGGAGCCAATAGCCCGGCGACAGAGGCGCGGGCACGACACAGCGGAGGAGAAGATCTCTGCTTTTACCATCGGAGGTTCGCAGAGAAGGCACGCAGGTGTGTGCCGCCCTGCATCTTCAGGAGTTCGGGAAACGGCAAGACCGGGGGTCGCTAGCAGCTTCGACCCTCGGAGAACGCAACAAGCTGCTCTACATCACGGATGCGCGCTCCGGACGAGTGTTCCTCATTGACACCGGAGCACAAGTGAGCTTCATCACCCCAACATACGCGGACCGGGTGGCTGGACCCCACGGTGACGGAGCTACAGCGGCAAATGGCTCGAACATCAACACCTACGGGAGAAGGACCTTGCCTTTATGCTTACATGGCCGCACATATGAATGGACTTTTGTAGTAGCGGCGGTGAGTTTCAACATGTTGGGCGCGGATTTTTTGTGTTCACACAATCTGTTAGTTGATCTTGCTAATAGACGGCTGGTAAATGCACTCTCTTTTTACTCTCTCCCCTGTTCAGCTCGAGTGTCCCCGCCACCAGTACAGACCCACGTCGCTACAGCAGGTGGTAAGTTTCACACACTCCTCACCCAATTTCCAGCGCTCACTGTGCCCACTTTTTCAGCGACGGTCGCGAAGCACGGGGTGAAACACTTCATCCCCACTTCTGGTCCTCCCGTGTTTGCAAAAGCTCGGCGCTTGGATGCAGTTAAGCTCGCCATTGCGCGCGAGGAGTTCGCCAGCCTGGAGAGGCTGGGCATCGTTCGTAGGTCGAAGAGCCCGTGGGCTTCGCCGCTGCACATGGTACCGAAAGCCGATGGCTCCTGGAGACCGTGCGGGGATTACCGCAGGCTAAACAACGCTACGGCACACGATCGTTATCCCATCCCGCACATTCAGGATTTTTCGGTGCACCTGGCGGGGGCGCGCATTTTTTCAAAGATTGATCTAGTTCGCGGCTATCACCAAGTCCCGGTCCAACCGGAGGACATTCCTAAAACAGCGGTAATAACCCCGTTCGGACTTTTCGAATTTTTACGCATGCCGTTTGGTCTCAAAGGGGCGGCGCAAACATTTCAGCGGATGATGGATGCCGTGTTACGCGATCTCCCTTTCGTGTTTGTGTACCTCGACGACATTTTGGTCGCGAGTACTTCAGAGGACGAACACGAAATGCACCTCACAGCAGTTTTTAGGAGGCTGGGAGAGCACGGCTTAATAGTTAACCCAGCCAAGTGCCAGTTCGGCGTTGAGCGGATTGATTTTTTGGGTCACCGCGTCTCCCCGGAGGGAGCGGTTCCGTTACCAGAGAAAGTACGCGCGGTAGCGGATTTTCCCCGTCCACAAACGGTCAAATCACTACAGGAATTCTTGGGGATGGTGAATTTTTATAACCGGTTCCTGCCCCACGCAGCTCAAATCATGCAACCGTTATATGCCGCGCTCAAAAAACAAAAGCCGACCCAGGCGGTCGAATGGTCCCCGGAGCGGGAGCGCGCGTTCACAGAGGTTAAAAAAGCCTTGGCTGACGCTGCGCTCCTGGCCCACCCAGACCCTGCAGCACGTATCGCGCTGACGACAGACGCTTCAGATTTAGCCATAGGGGCCGTTATTGAGCAACAGGTAGCCGGAGTTTGGCAGCCTTTGGCTTTCTTTAGCAAATCTTTAAGCGCGGCTGAGCGAAAATACAGCGCGTTTGACAGAGAACTGTTGGCGCTGCATTTGGCTATTCGTCATTTCCAGTTCTGGCTGGAAGGACGGTGCTTCACCGCTTATGTGGACCACAAGCCGCTCACATACGCCATGGCCAAAATTTCAGATCCGTGGTCCGGCAGGCAGCAGAGGCAGCTGGCCGCAATCTCGGAATTTACCACTGACATTAGGCACGTCGCGGGCAAATTCAATGTAGTAGCGGATTGTCTCTCACGCGCGTTCACGACCCCGACACGCGCAGAGGCAGAACGGGCCACCGTGACCGCGCCGCAGGAGAGCGGCACGGTGGCGCGCGCAGCCCCGGTGCACGTGGGTATAGATTACGCAGCCATGGCAGCGGACCAGGGGGCGGACGCAGACGTGCGCGCGCTCCAGTCTGGACCAACAGGGTTGAGGCTGGAGAGCAAGTGTTTACAAACCGGTATGCCCCCCCTGATCTGCGACATGTCGACGGGGCGCCCGCGTCCGGTGGTTCCGGCCACGTGGCGCCGCCGTGTTTTTGACTCGGTCCACTCACTGGCGCACCCGGGGGTGCGCGCGTCGGTGAAACTAGTGGCGGAAAAGTTTGTTTGGCCGTGCCTGCGCAAGCACGTGAAGGAATGGGCAAAAACCTGCATTTCCTGTCAACGGGCCAAAATTCACAGGCACACAAGAGCCCCGTTAGAACCGTTCCGCATTCCGGCCAGAAGGTTCGACCATGTGCACGTCGACCTTGTGGGCCCCCTACCGGCATCACAGGGGTTCACGTATCTTTTGACAATGGTGGACCGCACCACACGTTGGCCGGAAGTGGTCCCACTTGCGACGACCACGGCCGCGGAGGTGGCTCGCGTTTTTTTAACGGCTTGGGTGGCGCGCTTCGGGGTTCCGTCGGACATTACGTCCGATAGAGGACCGCAATTCATCTCTGAGCTGTGGTCAGCGATGGCCAACGGCTTAGGAGCCAAAATTCACCGCACTACGGCTTACCACCCTCAGGCTAATGGTTTATGCGAGCGTTTTCATAGGTCTTTGAAGGCAGCACTCAGAGCGTCGCTCACGGATGCAGATTGGGTAAATAAACTCCCTTGGGTTTTATTAGGGTTGCGTTCTGCGCCTAAAGAGGACTTAGACGCCTCCCCAGCGGAGCTGGTATTCGCACAAACTCTGAGGCTGCCGGGCGAGTTTTTACCAGAGCACCCAGAGCCCCCACCTCTCTCTGCTCTGGGACCGTTAGTTGGCACGGGGGCAGACACGCTCCCGGGTCCGGTTCATCACGCTTTTCCACGAGTTTTCGTCCCCAAGGCTTTGAAAAATGCCGATTTCGTTTTTGTCAGGCGCGAAGCCCTTAAAGCAACGCTCAAACCACCTTACGAAGGGCCATTTCGAGTGCTGGAGGCAGGTGATAAGCAATTTGTGCTAGATTTTGGGGACAGAAAAGAGACAGTCAGTATTGACAGACTAAAACCTGCTTTTGTCATGAAGGACGTGTCTGTACCGGTCGCGGTGGCGCCTCGACGAGGCAGGCCCCCGCAGAGGGCAATTAACCACTCTCTTCCTCAGTCAACAGACCCGGAGCAGAACAGCACCGCAGGCAAGGCGGGGCCAACGCACAGCAGATTCGGCAGACGGCTGAAGCCCAAGCGGCGCACAGACTGAATGTTGGTGTTGATTATTCAGTAGTGAGTAAGGTGCTATTAAATTTTGGGAATTAGTCTGTTCTTCATCGTTTGGGGGGGGGTTATATGGCTGTGTTGTGAGACATGTATATGTTGGACACTGCATATGTGATTTAACCACGATGAAGGAGAGCCAGCCCCCTGCGGTGCGGAGCCACAGAGCCTGGACCCCCTGCGGAGGACAGGGGACAGAAGACTTCCTGACCACTGAGGCTCGGGAAGAGAGAAGGGGGAGTTATGTAAATAAAAGGCTAATGAATGTGAATAAAGAGACTTTGATATAGATGTGTGATTTCCCCCGCGAGGGAAATGGTTTGATGTGAGAAGGTTTAAATGAGAGAACTTTGGTGTGTTCACTCTCTTTGTTCGCTGCTCAAGAATAAGAGCAGACAGTGGAATGATTTCTAGAATAAACTGAAATGAAAGACAATTCGGTTTCGTTATTCAAGTCTCCCCACATACGTTCTATTAATGCGTATCTTAAAAGCAGCAGGCTACAGGTGCAGAAATCCGAGGCATTTATTCGTTTCAAAATTTTAATTAATATCTACTTACTACATTTTTAATCTTACCCACTCCCAAATCCTAAGGCTGACATCTTAGTTTTAATTCTAAATCCATGTCATATCAAATGAAACGGTGCGGCTAAAGTGCTGAAAGCAGGACGCGAACCAGCGACCTTTTGATTACAGATCTGCAGTATTGTTTATCTCAGCCACGATGCAGTTGGTATAGAGTTGATCTGAAAAGGTTTTGTCGGATCGTCAACTCTTCCGTACCAATAGACATTTCGTGTAGAGATGCAGCTTCCGTATCAATAGACCCTTCCTTTATGAATTGCTACTGAAATATTGCATCTGTTTTGTAGCAGTGACAGTTTCTGATAGAAGAATAAGACGTGTGTGTAATACTGTGTGCTAAGTTTAACTTTCATGTAAAGCTTCTCCCTTTCTGTTCCATTTAGGTTAGTGTTCTTTAAGACTGTATCATTTATAGAGCATATTCTCCCACAGTATGGAAATTGGTAATTACTAAGTCTGAGCAATACTTGACAAATGACATTAATTACTGATCTGTTTTGTAGTTTTAGATTTTGGTAAGATTAAGTCGTAACAGTTTAAGTACTCCACTCTGGTTAGCTGTTTTTTTGGTTTTTTTTTTTAAAGTTTCTGGTTCTAGTTTCCTGGTCTACAGGGTTCTTTCTGTGTGGCGTTTGCCTGTTCTCCCTGTGCCTACATGGGTTTACTCCTGAAGCTGCAGTTTCCTCCCAGTCCGAAAACATGCTTGTTTGGTTGATTAGTGATCTTAATTTGTCTGTAAATCTGGATATGAAAGTGTGGGATTGCCTGACTTTGTGTGTGTTGACCCTTGTGATGGGCTGTCTGTCCAGGGTGGTTGAATGCAGCTGGGACAGACTCCAGCCCACCTGTCACCCTGAACTGTATAAGTGCTCAAGAAGATGGATGGATTGCTTAATCTGTCTGGAGTGTTATAGCAATCTAAATCAAACATTTGGCTATTGTTTGTCTTGCAGCTGACTGACGAGAGATGTATGCAGCTGTGTATATCTTGTCAACAGTAACGGGCTATGTGCTCACCTCTGCCCTGCTGCTAAAATGTCCAATGCTTCTGCACCGCAAGAAGCGGGGGACTTTCCTCAGCAGGCACATTTCACATCGTGGAGGTCAGTCTGATTTCCTTCAAGCATCCCTCAGTTTGACTGAAGCACACCAGTACATTATGCAGCAAATTTTTAACCTGACAGTGGATCATTGGCTGGCTTTAGCCCTCACTGATAGCTTGTTACTCATGTATAAATGAGAATCAGTTATTTGTTGGGGGTTTGCCTTTACTCAGTTCTCATGAGAAATATTTGTGTTCTTTACAGACCTGGATGCATGCTTTTATAGGTATTTATCAGGATATTTGTTTAGGATTGTGGGTTTTTTATGCAGGATTATCAAACTATCCATGTGTTGCTTTCATATGCTTGTCAATCTGCAAAAAAATGAAATTACTCTAAAAAAAAATACCAGGGCTGTACCCAAATATTCTGCTATCTAGATATTTGTTCATTACACTGGTATTTGGTTTTCAGATTTGGTATTTGTATATTTGCCTTTTTTTTAAACCCTGTTTGGCTTTAATTAAAGTTAAAAATTTGCCTTAACCAATTTTACCTGGAAGAAAAGTAAAATTGGGAGGAAAATCTCACAAATTTACAAGAAAAAAGTAATAACTAGATGATAAACTCACAAAATTTACCAAAAAGTCATAGATTTACTTAAATTATAACTATTAAATTATAACTGTAAATTTGAAAATACATGAGACTCAGATGTACATAACAAAAAAGGCAAATTTATGTATGAGAAAAGCTGCAAATTATAAATACAATTACAAGGAAAAATGCATATTTATTAAACAAATTTATTAAATTTGTGAGAAATAAGGTCAAATTTACTAGAAAATCTAGAAAGTTATTATAAGAAGTTGCCAATTTAAACGAAAAAGAAAACTGATGGAAAGAAAACTGAAGAACAACTTTACAGAATATTCTGTTAATTGTTGTGGATTGCTCATTGTTGCCCTCACTGTTTCTCCACTGCTAGTGTTTATTTTTTTTATTTATTTTTACTTGCAGGGGCAGCTGAAAATTTGGAAAACACCATGACAGCTTTCAAGCAGTGAGTAGAAACTTTAATCATAATGACTAAGCAATTTTATATATAAAGGGTGCTTACACTTGTACCTGTGGGTGGTGAGGAGCTTTTTGTCTTCTTGACACGTGTCAATGCAACACATAAAGTTCCAAAGTCCCAGGTAAAGTACTATTAGTTTAGCTTTGTTTAGTTTGTTTACATGGTGATCTGAGTGTTTCAGGTGTTTATTAAATTTTTGTGTGCTAATGCATAGTAGTGATCAAAGAGTACAGTTCTGAAATTAATAATTAAACTAGAAAAACACTCAGAGAGCACATACCTCCGCCAAGGCTCCTTCCATCCCTCATGGATCACCTCCAAAATGTAATGGGTTTGTTTTGGAGGATTCTTGCTAACACAGTGTGAGAAAATAAGAGCCTTGGTGGATGTACTGTATGTGTTTTCGGATCATCACCAAAATGTTATGGGTTCCTCTCTAGCCCAAGGACCACCTCTGGTGAAAATTTCATCCAAATCCTTCCAGTAGTTTTGGAGTATTCTTGCTAACAGACTGTGAGAAGATAAGAGCCTTGGTGGAGGTATGCATTCTCTGATCATCACCAAAATGTAATGGGGTCATCCTTGGCCCAATGGCTACCTCTGGTGAAAATTTCATCAAAATCCATCTAGTAGTTTTTTGTGTAATCCTGCTAACAGGCAGACAGACAAACAAACGGATGGACAAACCACCCCGATTACATAACCTCCTTGGTGGAGGTAACTAGGGCTGGGCAATTTGATCTTAAATCAGTATCAGTACGTGTCGATTTTTGGTCATTTTCCTCCCTTCTTCTTACTGACAAGTAGGAGTGGGAATCGTGAGAGACCTTGCGTGTCATGAACCGAGCCTGTGTTCTCCTGCGGGCTCGGTTCTGATCGTTCTTGGTCATATGTTGTGTTTTGTTTTCTCACCTGTGTGTTTATTTCTATGCTTGTGGCCGCTGCTCTGGCCGGCAATCGTTAGGCAACCGTTTGACCCACTTTCTGGTGGGCGCTGTCTAACATTCGCCGGTCCGACCACGCCCCCCTCTCTCTGACAGTCAGCTGTTTGCCCCATTAATTATCTTTCCCACACCTTGCCCAGGTGTTCCATATTTGTTTGGCCAGCGGTGTTTGTACTTAAGCAGCTCTTTGCTAGTCAACCACCGCTGGACCATTATACGAGTCACACTGTCGTTTCCCATTGTGTGACCGTCACGTCCCAAAGGATTTATGATTTGTGCTCTACGGGAGAATTGGACTTCTTGGACTGTTCCTGCTCATGAGTAAATTGTCTTGCGTTTCTTTGTGCAGTATTACTGCTATGCTGGACCAGTTGCGTTTCTCTGTGCAGTTTGTCTGCTACACTTATCTGGTAGCATTTTCCCCCGCAGTTGTACTGCTACGCTTAGGCTGTTGCCCAGTTTGCTCCCCCCTGAGTCAGTCGAGCCTCCTAGTGTCTTCCTCGCTCTCCCGAGCGTGTATGCTATTTGTATTATTTTCCTGTGGCCACGGTACACAGTGGTCTGCCCGCTGTTCGCTCCTGCATCAGCCATTTTGTGTACATCATTTCCTACCTGTGAGTCTCTATTTTTGAACTGTGTTATGTCAATAAATGTGTGTTAGGTGAAACCCTACGTTTAAGTCCATCCATCCTTCTCCCCCTCTGTGCGCTGTGGAAAAGCGCACAGGGAGTTTGTGACATCGCTATTCAATTCAGATCACGATTCTTGGGTCACGATTCAATCCTATCACGATTCAACGATAATCACGATATCGGGATAATCAAGTATCATGATGCCATATATTTCAAATTTTTTCACCTTATTCAACCTCAAATCATGTCCCAAAGTAAAACTGTTGACATCGCTTTCATATAATAAAGTATTCTCGGGGCTTCATTTTCCACAGAGAGATGTCTCTGCACACAGGGATGGCGGTGGATGGTGCGGTGCTGTTTGGAATAGACTCCCATTCCAGCTACTTTATCTGACTCCGTGGAGTCTTTTAAAAAGCAGCTGAGAACGTTTTTGTTTAAAGAGGATTTCCATTAAGTTTCAACTGCTTTTTAATGGCAAGTCTGATATTTTAAAATTATTTTAATTTTGTGTTTTAACTTGTTTTTGTATTTTTAAAATTATTTTTATCTATCAACTTCCTTTTATTCCGTTTTATTGTGCAGCGCTTTGTGACTATGTCTCTGAAAAGCGCTTCATAAATAAACTTTACTTAGTTGACACTTGGAGAAAAAGCTCCATACCAGTGTCTCTTTAGTTTAGCCGTTGCTAATACTGCTCCAAGACATGTGTGGCCCACCGTATTACGAGTGTTTTTTTCCATGCAGCGCTTCTTGCGGGTTGTGTGTCATGTCAAGGTCTTTCCTTCCGTCTTTGTTATAAAATCCAAAAAAGGCCCAACATTTTAGCTAACTGCTTCCTAACTTTCAAAGCTGGCTGCAAATTCACTAAGACAAGCTATGACTTCACTTGACTGGGTGTTTGTTTTGTGCAATCTAGTGGACTGAAAACGCCATTGATTAACTGATAACCCAAAAGTATATGTGTGTGCATTTTTTTTAAGTAAAAGATCGATCCGTGCGTTTATAGATCAATGCATTGTCACCAGTGCCAAGTACAGTGGTACCTCTACTTACGAATTTAATTCGTTCCGGAAGAATTCTCGTAACGTGAAAAATTCATAAGTAGAGGCGCGTTTTACATGTAAATGCCGTAATCCGTTCCAAGCCCCCAAAATTCGGGCATAAATTTTTTATAAATCGTAAAAACGCATCAAAACATGTAACAAATACATGTTACAATTAGATTACTGCACAATAAACATAAAATGAGAGTTTAAAATGAGAGAAAGAATAATAAAAGAGAATAATAAAAGAGAAAGAATAATAAAAATTATGTTCATTTACCCTTTAACTGCTATCGTCGTCGACGTCGTCACCTTTTGCCTTCTGTGGTTCATGTTCTGATCCAAGGACGTTTGCTTTTGTCGGCTTGTAAGTGCTTCGTTTTGTTTTAATACCGTGCTGATCGTTGATGTATTACGGCCATATTCTTTGGCGAGATCAACCAAACGCATAAAGTTTTTGAAAAAAAAACAAAACTTCGTGGCCAATGGGATACCAGGAAGATGCTAGGCGATAGCCAATGGCAGAGCAGCTACAGGTATGTTTACGTTCAGTAAACTACGGAAGCTGCGAGGAGCGCGTACTTTTTTGCCTTTCGTATCCTGAAATTTCGTTCGTAACTAGAGGCAATATTTTCCCGTTGAGGCGTCTCGTAACCTGAAAATTCCGTATGTAGAGACGTTCGTAAGTAGAGGTACCACTGTATCACGATCCATCACTGAATCGATCTTTTCCCCCACCCCTACTGACAAGGCTTGCAATTAAGCAATATTACACAAGAGTAGAGCTGTGCAATATGGCGAAAATTTCATATCACGATATAAGTCATCATGTCACGATAATGATATATATCATGATATACATTTTCTGTAAATGCTACAGTTTAGATAATCACATAAAAAGGACCACCTCTTTTTTAACCTTTTTTTTTTTTTTTTTTTACAAAAAAAAGGCCTGTTTCATGGGTTTGTTTTTTAAAGTAATTCTGTTGAACCACAATTCAAAAGCATTGTCTGATTTTCATTGGTTAATTTTCATAGAATTTTTATTTATTACCACTTTTGTCAGATTCAAGTTATTTCTGTGACCATTGTGGGTTTTTCTTTCATTAACAGAGGGGTACCAACAATTTTGTCCACGGCTGTAAATTAGCTGTTAGTTTAAATCAGTGAAAATTTAAGTGTAGAGCTACACCCTGAAGATGTCATTCTGGCCTGATTTGACCTGTTTGTTTCTTAGCAAAAGTATTTCAGATTGGTCATGATATGAAAATCAAAGACACAAAAGGTAATGTAATAAAATACATGTGATGACTTTAACTTTATTCATTATCACTACTTGACTAAAATTATTAGAAATCAAATAAATTACATTAAGAGCCAACTTGCTCCTCCACCCATTTTAATTTATTTATTATGCGTGTATGTTCTACTCCTTTTGTTGTTAGTATCTGTGTACATCGCTCGCTTCTTCTTTGCATCTTCAGATGAAATAAAGAGTCAACTAGAAAAGCAGTTGGAGAACGCATACCTCCACCAAGGCTCCTTCTGCCCCTCATGGATCATCTTCAAAATGTAATTGGTTTGTGTGTAGGCCTAGAGCCACTTCTGGTGAAAATTGCATCAAAGTCTGTCCATTACACCGCGTTCCAAACTATTATACAAATGATATTTGTGTCTGATTTTCATAAATAGTCGATGCAAATGACAGTCAGTATAATTTTCAAGTCATCAATTGTTAGGGCATAATTCAAATTTTGTTGAACAAACTTCCCAATGATAACTATTATTTTTTGCAATTCCAAATTATTGTGCACAACAGAGTTTCAAAACATTTCATTGGTTGTAAAGAACTAAAAATGGTCATTTGTTGAATTTACAGCATTAGGAGGTCATATTTACTGAAATCAAAAGGTATTTTAATCAAAAACATCTTAACAGGCCAAGTTACATGTTAACATAGGACCCCTTCTTTGATATAACCTTCACAATTCTTGCATCCATTGAACTTGTTAGTTACTGGAGAGTTTCTACTTGAATTTCTTTGCAAGATGTCAGAATAGCCTCCCACAGCTGCTGTTTTGATGTGAACTACCTCCCACCCTCATAGATCTTTTGCTTGAGGACGCTCCAAAGGTTCTCAATAGGGTTGAGGTCAGGGGAGGATGGGGACCACACCATGAGTTTCTCTCCTTTTATGCCTATAGCAGCCAATGACACAGAGGTATTCTTTGCAGCATGAGATGGTCTGTTATCATGCATGAAGATAATTTTGCTACGGAAAACACGGTTCTTCTTTTTGTACCATGGAAGAAAGTGGTCAGTCACTCTATATACTTTGTCAAGGTCATTTTCTCACCTTCAGGGACCCTAAAGGGGCCGACCATCTCTCTCCCCATGATTCTGGCCCAAAACATGACTCTACCACCTCCTTGCTGACGTTGCAGCCTTGTTGGGACATGGTGGCCATCCACCAACCATCCACTACTCCATCCATCTGGACTATCCAGGGTTACACGGCACTCATCAGTAAACAAGCCTGTTTGAAAATTAGTCTTCATGTATTCCTGGATCCACTGCAACCATTTCTGCTTGTGAGCATTGGTTAGGGGTGGCCAAATAGTATTTTTATGCACAACTGCAAGCCTCTGGATGATCCTACACCTTGAGGTTTGTGGGATTCCAGAGGCACCAGCATCTTCAAATACCTGTTTGCTGCTTTGTAATGGCATTTTAGCAGCTACTCTCTTAATCCAATGAATTTGTCTGGCAGAAACCTTCTGTCATTATGCCTTTATCTGCACAAACCCATCTGTGCTCTGAATGAGTCACAAATTTCTTCACAGTACAATGATCACGTTTAAGTTTTCATGAAATATCTAATGTTTTCATACCCTGTCCAAGGCATTGCACTATTTGACACTTTTCGGCAGCAGAAAGATCCTTTTTCTTTCCCATATTGCTTGAAACCTGTGGCATGCTTAATAATGTGGAACATCCTTCTTAAGTAGTTTTCCTTTAATTGGGCTCACCTGGCAAACTAATTACGACAGGTGTCTGAGATTGATATCAGTGATCCAAAGAGCCCTGAGACACAATGCCATCCATGAGTTTAATTGAAAAACAAAAAAACTGAATGTTTGACACTAAAATCCTATTTGCATAATAATTTAGAACGCAGTGTAGTTTTGGAGTATTGTTGCTAACACACTATGAGAAGATAAGTGTCTTGGCTGAGGTATGCATTCTCGGATCATCACCAAAATGTAATAGCTTCCTCTCTAGCCCAACGACCATCTTTGGTGAAAATTTCATCCAAATCCATCCGGTTGTTTTGGAGTATTGTTGCTAAAACTCTGTCAGAAGATAAGAGCCTTGACGGAGGTATGCATTCTCAGATCATCACCAAAATGTAATACAGTAGCTTCCTCTGTAGCCCAAAGACCACCTCTGGTGAAAATTTCATCCAAATCCATCCGGTAGTTTTTGTGTAATCCTGCTGCACAAATGCAAACAAAGCCCTTGATGAAGGTATGCACACTCAGATCACCACCAAAATCTCATTATCTGTTCCACGTGCCATCACACACCTTTCCTGAAAATTTAATCAAAATCTGTTCATAACTTTTTGAGTAATGTTGCCAACAGACAGACAGACAAACCAATGCCAGCAAAAACATAACCTCCTTGGCGGAGGTAATTATCACATACGATGTAGATGGAGACCACATTGGTTTTCGTTACAAGCCGTCTTTAATTGTCCCCCCCATGTTTTGCTGCATCTGAACATTGATGACTGCGTGCTTCCGGAGTTACATGTCTGTGCCTGTAACACGCGGACACGTGTTAAAGGGGTAGTGCATGAAAAGCTCTCACATACACACTCACAACAGGGTGAGCGGGAAAACCCCCCAAATATGAGCAGGATTACGCTGGTTCTACACCCCAAATGTCTATTCTGGTTTTATTTTGGTTAATCCCCCAGCCCTAAATTAAACGTTGTGTGTCTTGTGTGTTGTATATGTAGCGCGGTGGATGTGGGCACAGACATGCTGGAGTTGGACTGCCACCTGACAAAAGATGGAGAGGTTGTGGTTTCACATGATGCCAACTTGCTGAGGGCCTGTGGCATCAACACCAACATCTCGGACATAACGTACGCTGTGAGTTACTGCTCTGAAAAACCTTATTTTTTTTCTATATGTATTTTATCTTTGGTCATTCCACTCAATGTACAATTCAGCGGTCTAATTCTTAAACATTGACAAAAAATTTTTTTTATTGTGACTTGGTATTGAAATCTTGTTTTACATACTGAGAGTACAGGAGGAGTATCTTAGTGTTAAGTTATGGGGCTGAAAATTCACAGGGATTTTCATGAACATTTAACATTAACACATTACATGTTCTTAGTATCCAAATATCTTTTTTTCATAAACTTGCATGAGGTATCTGCATTAATGATTCACGTGACCTGAAAGTTCTCCAGCAGGATCACGTGGTATTTAGTGGAGGGAATCGCCAAGGCCCCATGATATATTATCCTGATGCTTGTGCCATGATAGCATATTAGTACGATACTGCAATGCTCAAAATATTGCAAGATCATATATTTTAATTTTCCATATTGATCTTTGCTCTGTCCAACCCTCAGCTAGCTCTCACAAGTCACTCCTTTGCTGTGTTGACTAAAACAGACAGCGAGCATGTAGCACCATCTGGATTGAAAAGTCAGTTATTTTTTATTACTCTGGTACCTAAAAAACTGAGTTTGTATTTGCAACATTTAATAATACTTTTATTAAAATATCAGAATACGGGACTTCCGGTTATGGCTGCCACGTAAGACGGACGTGTCTCACTCTGCTCTGCGCCTGGAGAAAAAAAATCGGCAAATAACTCTCTCATTTGGGACAGAACGTATCCCAGCGTTTGGGTGAGGATATGTCGGCGAAGCCTAAGGCTGGAAAACCAGGTAGAGGAAAAAGCGAGCCGCCGAAACAGTCCAAATTAACGGACTTTCAGGTCTGTGACGCAGCAAATAAAACTCCATATATGGCGGAGGAGGCTGGCAACGGTGCGATGTCTGCGGGGAGCGGCGCAGATGCGCTGATGGCTGCCATGAGTTCAATGAGAGCGGACTTTTCCTCTAGATTTGATGGGATTATGGCAGCGTTGGAAGGAATGAGAAAGGAATTGGGTGACTGTGTAGAACGAATGGCGCAGATGGAGCTCCGTCTCTCTAGTGCTGAAGATGACGTCACCCGTCTTCAATTAAAGGTGCGCACTTTGGAAAAAAAAAATAAATGTCTGGAAGATAATATTTTGGATTTGGAATCTCGGTCGAGACGGAACAACTTGAGGCTGGTGGGTCTTCCAGAGGAATCAGAAGGTCGGGACGCATGTTCCTTTCTGGAAAAGTGGATTCCGGAGGTGCTGGGCAGCGCGGAGTTGCAATCAGCAGTGGTTCTGGAAAATGCACACCGTATTGGCCCACGGAGAGATAAGGGACCGCCGAGGACCTTAATTATGAAGTTTCTCAGCAACAGAGACAGGATGAAGATCTTCAACGCTGCACGAGCTAAAGGAGAGATTAAACACCAGGACCAGCAGGTGCGGTTCTACCCAGATTTGGCCACAGGAATCCAACAATTGAGGAAGCAGTTTGATCCCATACGTAAGGAGCTGCGCAACCTTGGGATTCGTCATGGTGTAATCTATCCTGCGAGACTGTTGACCACGTATGAGGGCAGAACCCACATCTTCAAGACCCCAGAGGAAGCGCAGGAGTTCATCAAGAAGATCAAAGAAGAAGAAGAGACTGCTGGGAGCTAAGCATGAACAAAATATAAGGTAGAATAATTAAGCATTTGCACAGGCATCTGACTGACTTGAAGTAAATAGCAAGTTTACAAAATATAGATTGTATTATATATTAAAAAAAAAACCAAAACAAACAAAAAAACTATGATGTACAAAGTTGCTAAAAATTTTGGAGTTAAGTTGGAAAACTACAGAGGAGAGCTAATGTTACGTCATTAAAAGCAGTAGAGTTAGGGTGATTGGGAGGATGAAGAAGGAGTGGCTTAGGCTGTTCCCCGTGGATGTGGAACGGTCGATGGCTATATCAGGAGACGGAATTTTTCTTTTGATTTTGGGGGGTTTGCCACAAGTGTGGGAAGGGGGAATTTGTTTGTGTGTAGTTTGTAGGATGAATGTTCAACCACTCATGTTTTTGCTTCTCTGTATGAGCATGTTTACACTGCAAGGTAATCCCAAACTCTCTATTGATCATAAACCAAAGCGTTAATCTTAATTTAACTTCATGGAATTGCAGAGGTCTACAAAATTTAAAAAAACTTAAACAAGTTATGAATAAAATAAAAGACATGGGTTCAAAAATTGTGTTTTTACAAGAAACTCATCTAATAGAGGAGGATATAAAAAGAATTAGGAGTAGATGGCAAGGAAGTGTCTTCACCTCATCATTTTCATCCCGGGCCAGGGGAGTTATGACTCTCATACATAAATCAGTCCCTTTTCAAGTGAAAAATGTAATTGGAGACAAATTTGGAAGATATGTAATCATTCAAGGTTCTTTGCTATTAGAAAATATAAATCTTGTGAACTTATATGGTCCCAATATAGATGATCAAAAGTTCTTTGCTAATTTATTTCTTATCTTATCATCACTTACAGGGCAACATATAATAGCAGGGGATTTTAATTGTACATTGAATCCAGGTATAGATAGATCAACAGGACTGGATTGTACGCACAATGGATGTAGGATGACTATTAATCATTTTATGAAAGAATTGAGATTGTTAGATATATGGAGAGAAATGAAACCACAAGTTAAAGCCTATTCTTGTTATTCCAGTACCTACAAGACATTCTCACGTATTGATTATTTTTTGATTTCCACAGAATTAAGGTCCAAGATTCAAAATTGTTTTTATGATAACATCGTGATCTCTGATCATGCACCCTGCTGTCTAATATATGTAGATAAAAAATTGACAAAGGAATCAGGTAGATGGCAATTTCAGCATAAATGGCTTCAGGATGAGGAATTTGTCAAGTATATAGAAAAACAGATAGATGAGTTCTTTGACATCAATACTACACAAACATCAGCATGTGTAAAGTGGGAGGCTTTCAAAGCTTTTATTAGGGGACATATTATTAGTTATACAGGATCAAAATCTAAGAAGACTCGAGAGGAGAGAGCCAAATTGGAACATAAAATAAAAAAGTCTTCAGGAAAAAGTGTATGCAGGAAGTGATCCAAGGTTGGAGAATGAATTACTGATTTTGAGAGCTGAATATGACAAAAAATCAGCGAATAGAGCTGCCTCGAGTCTTCTAAGATTGAAACAATCTTTTTATGAACAAGGTGAAAAATCAGGCAAATTATTGGCATGGCAGATTAAACAATTAGAAATTAAAACACCAATTACCAGTATTATAAGTAATGGACAGGTAGTTATAGATCCTTTAGAAATTAACAGAGCCTTTAGAGATTACTATGAAAAATTATATGATACCAAAAATGAATCTGATTTAACAAAACTAAATGGGTTTTTGAACGAACTATCTATACTGTGTATTCCAAATGAAAACAGGGAGATATTGGAGTCTAAAATTAGTCAAGAAGAAGTTGGGCTAGCCATTGATAATATGAAATCAGGAAAAAGTGCAGGACCAGATGGTCTTCCAGTTGACCGTTATAAAAAATTTAAGAATAAATTAATAAAACCTTTTTTGGAAATGGTTTTAGAAGCATTTCAAAATAATAATTTACCATCATACATGAACAATGCCTTAATTATACTGCTGCCAAAACCAGGTAAGCCCTCTAATAAATGTGAAAATATGAGACCAATAAGCCTATTAAATGCCGACCTTAAGATAATCTGTAAAATTTTAGCAAGACGAATACAAGAAATTTTACCAAATATTATTAATCGAGATCAGAATGGCTTTATAAAGGGAAGACAAGGCTTCCATAATGTAAGAAGACTATTTAATATTATTTATTTTAATAAAGAAGCACCGGATACAGCTCTCCTATCACTGGACGCCGAAAAGGTCTTTGATAGAGTTGAATGGCCCTTTCTTTTTGAAGTCTTACAAAGGTTTGGACTTGGAAATAATTTCATAAAATGGGTTCAGATAATATACAATAATGCTACAGCAGAAATCCTAACAAATAACAATATTTCAAAATCAATAAAAATCAATAGAAGATGTCGACAAGGCTGTCCACTTTCACCTTTACTGTTTACTATGGCAATTGAACCTTTAGCGATAGCGATACGTTTACATTCACAAATATATGGAATTAAAGTTGGACCAACAGAACATAAAATCTCCCTGTACGCCGATGACATAATTTTGTTTATGTCGAATCTAAAAAAATCAATTCCAACCTTGTTGAATTTAATAAAGAATTTTGGGGAAATATCAGGATATAAAATAAATAAAACTAAATCTTCAATATTAATGCTAAATGAGACCCAGAGAAATTACCCAGACCCTGAGGTAAATCAATTCAATGTTGTAAATCAGTTTAAATATTTAGGAATCCAAATTGTGCCTAAGCTAGAATCAGTCGCCAGTGTCAACTATGAAGCCTTAATGTCAGATATCAATGAGTTAACTCAGAGATGGATGTCACTACCAATGTTGATGATCGGGAGAATCAATATACTTAAAAGTAATATTTTACCTAAAATACTTTATTTATTTCAATACATTCCCTTATCACCACCTTTAGATTTATTCTCAAGAATTAAAAAAAAGTTAGTGGAATTTATATGGAACAACAGGAGGGCTAGATTACGTCTGTCTTTATTATATTTACCATTTGATCGTGGAGGTCTGAAATGTCCAAATTTTATGTTGTATTATTGGTCGGCACAACTGAGGTCTATGACATATTATTTTTCATCAAATGATCTCCCTCACTGGACTGAAATAGAATCATACAATTTACCTTTACCTCTTCCCATATTCATATACTCAGATTCGGCAAAAAAATTACAAAAACAAGTTAAAAATCCATTTGTAAAGCATATCGAGATGGTGACATCCTACAAGTACCTGGGTATTCATCTGAACAATAAACTAGACTGGTCACACAATACTGACGCACTCTACAAGAAGGGACAGCGCAGGCTGTTCCTGCTGAGGAGACTCAGGTCTTTTGGTGTACAAGGGGCGCTGCTGAAGTCATTCTATGACACGGTGGTGGCATCAGCCATCACTTTTGGAGTGGTCTGCTGGGGCAGTGGCATTACTGCAGCCGATAGGAAGAGACTGAACAAACTGATTAAGAAAGCTAGCTCTGTCCTGGGGCAACGCCTTGATCCGATGGAGGAGATAGGAGAGAGAAGGAAGGTGGCTAAACTGTCATCTCTGCTGGAGTCCGAGTTCCACCCTATGCAGGACATACTGGATGCACTGAGGAGCTCATTTAGCAGCAGACTACATCATCCCAGGTGCACAACCGAGAGGTTTCGTAGGTCCTTCCTACCAACGGCTGTCAGACTGTACAACCTAAGCAGGGCTGCTCGCAGAGATAGCAAAAAGACGTAACAAACTAATAGTTTTTTTTGAATGCAAAAGATGCAATAGACTTACACAATGGTCCTCTCCGGCATACAACTAGGAACATACCGGTCGCTATGGAGGGTGAGAATATGTATGGGCACATAATCATACCATGTAGGATAACTAAATAGACGGTTATGCTGTTTCATCCCACCTAGCAACAATGCTCTGCACTGTGTGTGTTTATATATTTACATATTTATTCCATCTAGCTACAATGCTCTGCACTGGGTGTGTTTATATTTATATATCTATATATTTATTCCATCTAGCTACAATGCTCCGCACTGTGTTTTTATATATCTACATATTATTCCATCTAGCTACATTGCTCCGCACTGTGTGTGTTTATATACTTGCATATTTATTCCACCTAGCTGCAATGCTCCATACTGTGGGTGTTTATATATTTACATATTTATTCCATCTAGCTACAATGCTCTGCACTGTGTGTTCATATATTCATATATTTATTCCATCCAGCTACAATGCTCTGCACTGTGTGTCTGTGTGTGTGTGTGTGTATATATATATTTTATAGTAATATGTACATATGTATATTAGCTGCTCTTGCTTGCTTGTTTTTTCTTGCCTTCTGATTGTTGCTCTGAGTGTTGCTATCCCTGTGCTGTTGCAATCCTGGAATTTCCCCGTTGTGGGACTAATAAAGGCTTATCTTATCTTATCTTATCTTATCTTATATGATCAAAATATGGTGTGAAGCTAAAAACTATTTAAAAGAACCACAGTTATTGTCACAATTTAGTCCAATTTGGGGTAATCAATATTTTAAACCAGGGAGAGCGGACGCTGTATTTAAAGTATGGAATTTAAAAGGGATACAAAAGATTCAGGATTTATATTTGCCATGTGCAGATAACATAATGTCTTTTGAAGAGCTGAGGATCAAATTTAATCTCAATAGAACACATTTTTAAAATATCTTCAACTTAGAAACTTTATTCGATCAAATCAAAATAAAGCTCTCACTCGACCTATTTATTCATCCTTGGAAAAAATGTTGATGAAAGATAGTAAAAGAAAGGGTATTATTTCAGAGTTTTATAACTCATTGACACTATCTTCAAGTGAAAATTCACTGAAAAGATTAAACTACTGGAAAGAAGATCTGCAAACTGAAATTTCAGAGGAACAATGGGAATTGGCTTGTACAGAAGCTCAAACCAAATCAATAAATGTACGTCTTAAATTGATACATTTCAAATGGTTAATGCGGATGTATGTTACACCGGAGGAGTTAAATAGATATAACAAAAATATACCAGATACGTGCACAAAATGCATGGAAAGTAAAGGAACCCTATTTCACTGTGTATGGGAATGTAGATTAATAAGAATGTTTTGGGAAGAGGTGAGGGTAACAATTGAAAAAATAATCTCAAAACAAATCATATTGAATCCTAAACTGTTTTTGTTGGGTCTGTACCCAGAAAAGCATAATTTTAATAAAAGTGAAAGAACATTCATAGACCTCAGTTTGCTTAATGCCAAAAAATGTATTACACTATTATGGAAAAAGACTCATAGACCAGATGTGACTCAGTGGTTAAGACAGATGTTAACAAACCTTCCATTAGAAAGAATAACATATATACTAAAATCAAAGGAAATTGTGTTTGAGAATATATGGAGACCTTTTATTGACTATGTAAAAAATTTAAACATAACTCTTGAAGAAGAAGGTGAATGATGTGTGTGGACCTTGTAAATTCCAAACTGGTGAACTTAATATGTATACTTATGTGTTGGATTGTCTAGACTAAACAGAGGAGCATTGTTGAAGATTTGATTTTGTTGGTGTTTTTAGTGCATTTTTTTTTGTAGTACTTTAGTGTTAGTGTTTGATTGTTTGTATCATGTTTGTTAAAAAAAAAAAAGGTTCAATAAAGATATTGTGGAAAAAAAAAATATATCAGAATACTACACTGTATTCCCATCCCCACTCCTAATGTAATTCTTATTCAATAAGTCAGTATAATAATGTTTTCTCTTTAAGGGGTTCTTATTATTACTGCTCTGTTTTACAGTCTGTGATGATCAGTGGTGTCCGTTTATTATGAAATGGACATCTGTGCTTTGCTAAAAGTTCTTCAAAATTAAAGTTAAGCTTTAGTGTTGTTGAAGATCATTAGAGTTCACAACTAAAACTTAATTGTACAAGCCATCTGGAACTGAAAATTTGGTTTAGTTTTTTTTTCTGAAGAGCTTGACAATGATCTTTTTTAATGTAACTTTTGGAAGGATCATATCCAGGAGTTCATTTTGGAAGAGACGCCAACCTATATGAAGTGTAGCTAACTGCAGAAAGTAAAAATAGTTGCTGGTTCAGAATAAACCAGTTCTATTGAAAACTGTACAACTTAAGTCCTGTAGATGTGGATTGCCTAGAATGACAGTGATGATGCATTTGAGTTTTTATATTGAGGTTTAGCAGGCAAGTGACTTTCTCAGGGTCAGCTGCCACTCTGGGGTGAAAACATAGACTGTGCCTATGGTTACTGCATGCACATAAATGTCTGGCTAATTCATGAGAGTTTTGCATGATCCAGTCAGCAGATCCTCATGAAATTGTGTTGTGTGACTTTGTGGCAGCATATGAGAAATTGTGCAAGCGTGGTTATATTGATAAATTATCTGTGAATATCCCATGACATGATGGATGGGTTGTTTACATCATGTCAGGAGACTGACAGTGTCACTGAACTGCTCTATCCTGATATTTACTGATATTTCTAAATTCAACTATTACTGTGAGAAAACAAGCACTAATAAAGAAAATAATAGCCACAGAAAATAGTCAATTTAAGTGTATTTTTCCTTGCTTGATCCATTGTGTACCAGCAGTCCAGATGACTCAAATTAAGTTCTGGTTCATTCGATTAATCCCATTACAAATTCACTCTGCCTCACTATTCACATGTGCTACAGTAGTAACTTTATTTAAAAAAAATCCGTAAACATGGTAGAGAAAATCCCTGCAGGTGGCACCATCGGCACTGTTAACAGTTGCAGTGGTGTGAAAGAGTGTTTGACCCCTTCCTGATTTCTCTTTTTTTTGTATGTTTGTCACACTTAAATGTTTCAGATCATCAAACAAATTTAAATATTAGACAAAGATAACACAAGTAAATACAAAATGTACTTTTTAAATGAAGGTGTTTATTACTGAGGGTAAAAAAAAATGTAACCCTACATGGCCCTGTGTGAAAAAGTGATTGCCCCCTAAACCTAATAACTTGTTGGGCAGCAACAACTGCAATCAAGCATTTGCAATAACTGGCAATAAGTCTTTTACAGCACTGTGGATGAATTTTGGCCCACTCATCTTTGCGGAATTGTTGTAATTCAGCCACATTGGAGGGTTTTTGAACATGAACCACCTTTTTAAGGTCATGCCACAGTATCTCAATTGGATTCAGGTCAGGACTTTGACTAGGCCACTCCAAAGTCTTTTTTGTTTTTCTTAAGCCATTCAGAGGTGGACTTGCTGGTGTATTTTGGATCATTGTCCTGTTGCAGAACCCAAGTGCGCTTCATCTTGAGGTCACCAACAGATGGCCGGACATTCTCCTTCAGGATTTTTTGATAGACAGCAGAATTCATGGTTACATTTACCACAGCAAGTCTTCTAGGTCCTGAAGCAGCAAAACAGCCCCAGACCATCACACTACCACCACCATATTTTACTGTTGGTATGCTGTTCCTTTTCTGAAATGCTGTGTTACTGTTACGACGGATGTAATGGGACACACACCTTTCGAAAAGTTCAGCTTTTGTCTCGTCAGTCCACAGAGTATTTTCCCGAAAGTCTTGGGGATCATCATGATGTTTTCTGGCAAAACTGAGATGAGTCTTTATGTTCTTTTTGCTCAGCACTGGTTTTCATCTTGGAACTCAGGCATGCAGGCCATTTTTGCCCAGTCTGTTTCGTATGGTGGAGTCATGAACACTGACCTTAACTGAGGCAAGTGAGGCCTGCAGTTCTTTGGATGTTGTTGTGGGGTCTTTTGTGACCTCTTGGATGAATCATCGCTGTGCACTTGGGGCAATTTTGGTCAGCCGGCCACTCCTGAGAAGGTTCACCACTGTTCCATGTTTTCGCCATTTGTGGTAATGGCTCTCACTGTGGTTCACTTGAGTCCCAAAGCTTTAGAAATGGCTTTATAACCTTTTCCAGACGGCTAGATCTCAATTACTTTGTTTCTCATTTGTTCCTGAATTTCTTTGGATTGCGGCATGATGTCTGGCTTTTGAGGATCTTTTGGTCGATTTCACTTTGTCAGGCAGGGCCTATTTAAGTGATTTCTTGATTGAGAACAGGTGTGGCAGTAATCAGGCCTGGGTGTGGCTAGAGAAATTGAACTCAGCTTTCCAAAGATGTGATAAACCACAGTTAATTTGTGTTTTAACAGGAAGGGGGCAATCACTTTTTCACACAGGGCCAGATTTGGATTTTTTTTTTACGATTAATAATAAACACCTTCATGTAAAAACTGCATTTTGTGTTTGCTTGTGTTATCTTTGTCTAATATTTAAATTTGTTTGATGATCTGAAACATTTAAGTGTGACAAGCACACAAAAAATGAGAAATCAGGAAGGGGGCAAACACTTTTTCACACCACTGTATCTCCATGGTGTTGTCTCTTGTCACCAGTTAGCCCAGGGTTGCTAGCTGCCATTTCATAGGTACCTACAGCTAGCTCAAAGATACCAACACTGAGTTTAAGGAATGCACATGGTTAGGTCATAAATGCCAGCCATTACAGGCCTTGATATCAACAGCCTCTTCAAATAAAAAAAGTCAACTATCTGCTGAATGTGTCAGGAGATGAGGAGACAGGCTATCTGCTGACAAGAACATACAGCTACTCAGACAGTGGAACTTTTAAGCTACGCAGTTAAGTACCAAGGTTGTAAATGATCAAGTTGACATCAAGCTGTATTCTGCAAGTTACCACACTGAAACATACATTGTGTATGTTTTACTGTAGTTCAGTGTGTCCTCCTGTCACTTTCTCTTTATGGAGATGACACTGTTAATAACATAGTATATGTGTAACGACGTCTACTAAACCATAATACCATTTTTAGCCCATTCCCATGTGTCATCTGTGAATCTGACCTTACCAGGTGTAAGTTATACAGTAATTCTCTGCTGTTAACCACTGACTGCTGTCTACTCTTCTTTGCAGGAACTTCCTCCATACCTCTGCAAACTGGGTGTCACTTTTCAGCGCGGTGAGCATCACACATCTGTGACTGATGTCATTAATGCTAAACTCACACCACAAACAGAGAAACTTTTTTTTATCTGTAGCCTGTATGCCTGTTTATTAAGGTTAGTGTGTGTATGTATTGCTTATTGACTAGTGTATTAATCATTTTATCTGGAGGTAATTCTGAAAATAACAAACAAACTTATTATAGTAAATGAATTAACTGGAGTGGTGGCTCAGCTGGTAGAGCATCTGCCCCACACCCGGGAGGTCGGGGTTCAAATCCCGGCCAGGTCATGCCAAAGACCATATAAAAATGGAACTTCCTGCCGTCCAGCTTGGTGTTCAGCAATAATGAAACAGAGGAGGGAAATTTGTGGCGGCGCCTTGCATGGCAGCGACCCCTCTGATTCTATATATGTGTGTGATTAACATTGTAGATAAGAGAAACATAATTTCGTTCTACTGTACATGATTGGCTGCATGGATTTAAATGACAATAAAGATGGCTTATCCTTAAGTCAGCTGCTGATATTAATGAACATTTATTAGTTAAAAAAACTTGTTTCAGTTGTTCTAAAAGCTGCAGCTGAAATCCAACCGGTGATCCTGAAGGACAAGCTACTGTGCGCAGGGGTGGACCAGCAACTGTCATCATGGATCCTGGACTACCTCACAAACTGGCCACAGTTTGTGAGAACCCAGGATTGTGTGTCTGACACTATCATCTGCAGTACGGGGCCGCCCAGGGAACAGTTCTGGCTCCCTTCCTGTTCACCATTTATACTGCGGACTTTTCACACAACACACCACACTGCCATCTACAGAAGTTCTCTGACGACTCTGCGATCATCGGCCTCATGTCTGATGGAGATGATGCGGAGTAGAGGACTTATCCAGGAGTTCGTGGACTGGTGCCATCGGAACTGCCTCCAGATCAATGCGAGGAACACTAAGGAACTGGTAGTGGACTGCCGCAGGCGAGGACAACCCCCCACAGCACCAGTAAACATCCAGGGAGCAGACATTGAGATGGTGACATCCTACAAGTACCTGGGTGTTCATCTGAACAATAAACTGGACTGACCACACAATACTGACGCACTCTACAAGAAGGGACAGCGCAGGCTGTTCCTCCTGAGGAGGCGCTCCTGAAGACCTTCTACGATTCGGTGGTGGTATCAGCCATCACATTTGGAGTGGTCTGCTGGGGCAACAGCATCATGGCAGCCGACAGGAAGGGACTGAATAGACTGACCAAAAAAGCTATCTCTGTCCTGGGGCGGCGCCTCGACCCGGTGGAGGAGATAGGAGAGAGGAGGATGGTGGCTAAGCTGTCATCTCTGCTGGAGTCTGAGTCCCACTCCATGCACGACACGCTGAACGCATTGAGAAACTCATTTAGCAGTAGGCTGTACCATCCTAGGTGCACAACCGAGAGGTTTCGTAGGTCCTTCCTACCTACGGCTGTCAGACTTTATAACCTAACCAGGGCTGCTCGTAGAGGTCGTATTGAATGCACAAAACATAACAAACTTGCACAAAAATGGTCCCCTCCATTATACAATTAGGACAATATCAATAGCTACAGAGGGTCACAACTGGGCTGATTCAAATACAAAATATACTGTATGGGTACATGTTCATCCTATGTGGAGTAACTGAATAGACCGTTATGCTGTTTATTCCATCTAGCTACAATGCTGCGCACTGTGTATATTTCTATGTACATACAGATGTGCACAAAATTGTTGGTACCCCTCTGTTAACGAAAGAAAAACCCACAATGGTCACAGAAATAACTTGAATCTGACAAAAGCAATAATAAATAAAAATTCTATGAAAATCAACCAATGAAAATCAGACAATGCTTTTGAATTGTGGTTCAACAGAATTATTTAAAAAAAAAAAAACTCATGAAACAGGCCTGGACAAAAATGATGGTACCCTTAACTTAATATTTTGTTGCACAACCTTTTGAGGCAATCACTGCAATCAAACAATTTCTGTAACTGTCAAATGAGACTTCTACACCTCTCAGCAGGTATTTTGGCCCACTCCTCATGAGCAAACTGCTCCAGTTGTCTCAGGTTTGAAGGGTGCCTTTTCCAGATGGCATGTTTCAGCTCCTTCCACAGATGTTCAATAGGATTTAGATCAGGGCTCATAGAAGGCCACTTTAAAATAGTCCAATGTTTGGCTCTTAGCCATTCTTGGGTGTTTTTAGCTGTGTGTTTTGGGTCATTATCCTGTTGCAAGACCCATGACCTGCGACTGAGACCAAGCTGTCTGACACTGGGCAGCACATTTCTCTCTAGAATACCTTGATAGTCTTGAGATTTCATTGTACCCTGCACAGATTCAAGACACCCTGTGCCAGATGCAGCAAAGCAGCCCCACAACATAACAGAACCTCCTCCATGTTTCACAGTAGGGACAGTGTTCTTTTCTTGGTATGCTTCATTTTTGCGTCTGTGAACATAGTGCTAATGTGCCTTGCCAAAAAGTTGCAGTTTTGTCTCGTCTGTCCATAGGACATTCTCCCAGAAGCTTTGTGGCTTGTCAACATGCAGTTTGGCAAATTCTAGTCTGGCTTTTTTATGATTTGTTTTCAACAGTGGTGTCCTCCTTGGTCGTCTCCCATGAAGTCCACTTTGGCTCAAACAACGACGGATGGTGCGATCTGACACTGATGTACCTTGACCTCGGAGTTCACCATGAACGTGTTTAGAGGTTGTTCTGGACTCTTTTGTTACCATTCGTATTATCTGTCTCCTCCTGCGGCCACGTCCAGGGAGGTTGGCTACAGTCCCGTGGATCTTAAATTTCTGAATAATATGTGCAACTGTAGTCACAGGAATATCAAGCTGCTTGGAGATGGTTTTATAGCCTTTACCTTTAACATGCTTGTCTATAATTTTCTTTCTAATCTCCTGAGACAACTCCCTCCTTTGCTTCCTCTGGTCCATGTTCAGTGTGGTACACACCACGTCACCAAACAGCACAGTGACTACTTGTCACCCTTTAAATAGGCCAACTGACTGATCACAAGTTTGTAGACACCTGTGATGTTAATTAGAGGACACATCTTGGTTGAACATGTCCCTATGGTCACATTATTTTCAATCTTTTCTAGGGGTACCATCATTTTTGTCCAGGCCTGTTTCATGAGTTTGCTTTTTAAAATAATTCTGCTGAACCACAATTCAAAGGCATTGTCTGATTTTCATTGGTTAATTTTTATAGAATTTTTATTTATTACCACTCTTGTCAGATTCAAGTTATTTCTGTGACCATTGTGGGTTTTTCTTTCATTAACAGAGGGGTACCAACAATTTTGTCCACGTATTCACTGCTTTTATTATCTTCTAAATTATTGCTCTGAGTGTTGCTATCCCTGTGCTGTTGCAATCCTGGAATTTCCCCATTGTAGGACTAATAAAGGCTTATCTTATCTTAAATGAAGAATGTACTCGGCCTGTACAACCCAGGGTCCTTACAACATGAAAAACTGATGTTGCCTTCAACGTGTCCTTGTCTGTACAGAGTGCTTCTGTGAGGGAGGAGAGGACAAACGCATCCCTCTGCTTAGGGACGTTTTTGATGCCTTCCCAAATACCCCTGTCAACGTTGACATCAAGGTCAACAATGACGCACTCATCAAGAAGGTAAGTTTGTGTGTGCTGGGGAGGTCTGGTCTTAACGCCTTACAGCAGGTTCGCCTCTCCATCTAAAGAGTCAGGCCTTTAGCACTAAAACGGACAATCCTAGTAGTGTTTTTAAATTTGTTCAAGTTGATGATGAATATACTAGCATCAGTGTTTCCCCTACCATTATATTGGGGGGTGGGGGGGGGGGGGTACGCCATGCTAAAAACTGTTCCGCCACGCTAGGGGAAAAAAAAAAAAAAACATAAAAAGAACTGCACATGAGCCAATTAAAAAAGAGAAAAGAGCCACAGGTTTGCCTCGACTGACATATATAGTATTTTCGCTAAGAATATAAATGAAGAGATGTCACTGCGCAAGCATGCACGCGAACAATGCACATCACAACAGTCTCGGTAGGAGTGCGGGAGCGTGCCACTGTTGTGATAATTCCAGCTGCCAGACAAGTGTGTCTAGCATCGCTGTTCAAGAGATAAAACTGAATCCGCAGCGTTTCCCCTACCATTACATTAGGGGAATATGTCATGTCAACCACCTAAAATGTAGACAAAAGTATCAGCGTTTCTAAACGTCCCCAGGTGGTGAAGAAGGCAACAGTAGCTTTCCTGCTCCGGGTCCAAGTAAGTAATAAATTCATGAACACCATGATTGCTTTGATGTGGCCGCTTCTAATTAGATGAGTCACCAGCATTTTTACAAGTAGACTATTTTAATTTTGTCACCCTGTGTCAAACTCGGCACAGATCAGTGCCTGCTCTTGTCTTCCGTTTTCACGCACTGGGTTGCAAAATGCACATAATTAGTCTGCTGTATTTTTTTCACATCAAAGAGTGCCGCTTGTGTGTGGGTTTTTTTTTTTTCGGAGGGAACTGTCACAGACAAACAGAGGAGCAGAGGTGCCTGTTAGTAGCTGAACAAGGACCACGGCGAACCGTTGTCTCCAGCAGCCGAGACAGTCGGAGTGCTGCTGACTCCGTGCGGGAGTGAATAAAAAAGTGCTTTTTCTTCTCACTCTGAGATGCTCCAATGTTTGTGTAGTTGTAGCAAACACATTTATCTGCTGCAGCTTCAAAATTAATCTAATTTGTCAGATTCATTTCCACTCTTTGTCTGTGTGCTGCAACTGTAGTCCCTATAGAGGGGTTGCACGTGACCACTGATGTCACGTGCCACATTGTTTTTCTGCCATTTTGGACGGCAAATGGCGTGGACCCTGTGTTGAAAATAATAATAATTCCACTAGCATGTACTCAGTCCGACTCACCACGGTGTTGTTCGTTTTCCATTACGACTGAATACCACCTTAAGTGAGTGAGATCTTTATAGTAAGGCAGCCCGACACTCCTACAACATCATTTGTATGTGACAAGAAAAACACAAGATGGATGTTGAGGCAAGCCTGCTGCTTGCTGGCTTTTTGTCAGAGTAAAGGCAAAAAGGAGAGCCAGAAAAGGCAACAGGTGGCGAGACGAAACCCTGGAAAAGTACTGGAGCATTCAGGAAGCCATGGAGCAGTGGAAGACGTGAGGATATGAACTAGATCACATATGAAGGTAAACTAATGATTGCTAATACTAGTTAGCACTAATAAGTCCCCCGTACTGCATTGTAATCACGTCAAATTATCACTATTGGGTACTAAAATATGTATGCTGCGTGTGTTAGTTAGCTCATTGTCTGCATACAGGAGACAATGGTGCTGTTTGTTCAAAGTGAGCTTTCCACCACTGGGATAAATAATGGCAAAGATGCATAATATCCGTCTGCTTCTTTCCCACCGGCTCTTTGTCTCTGAGGTAAGCGCAATCACGATCGTGCCGGGGAGAATACAATATTCCAGAGACATGTTACTGCATTTAAACACAGATGATGCAGCATCTGTGATTGAGTCTATGCCGCAACTGCCGGACTTTATTTTAAGAGACTTTCATGGACACAGCGATGAAAAGAGAGACAAGAGGAGGAAACGCGGAAAGCGTGGAGGCGTGAAATTAAGCCTGAGGAGGCGTCAGTTTAACAGCATTCCTCTTCCTTCCATGATTTTGGGGAACGTACAATCCCTGAGAAATAAAGTAGATGAAATTCAAGGGAATGTACGCTACCAGAAGGACTTCAAGAACTGCATGACCCGGATGCGGACCTGTGGATTGACGGCTTTGGAGCCCCACTTCGCTCGGATCGGCAGGAAGAGGTAACGGGAAAACGTCAGGGGGGCGGCGTATGTTTATATATTAATAAACAGTACTGCACATCTGTCATGGTCAGAGAGCGCATCTGTACACCCGATGTGGAGCTTCTGTCCGTATCGCTACGCCCCTTTTATCTGCCCCGCGAGTTCCCCCAACTTTTCATCACAACTGTGTACATTCACCCGAGGGCAGACGCTGACTCCACCTCCAGCACCGTCTTTGATGTGGTACAGCGGCTGCAGTCAATTTCTCCAGAGGCTCCAAACTTTATTCTTGGGGATTTTAACCATGTTTCTTTAAAGAAGACACTTAAAAACTTTTATCAGTATGTCTTCTGCCCAACCAGGCGAAAAAAGACATTGGACCTGTGCTATGGATCCATTAAGAGGGCCTATAAATCACTTCCCCTTCCTCCTTTAGGATCCTCAGATCACAGCTGTGTACATTTGCTGACCACATATAAAACTGCTCTCAGAAGAGGCAAGGTGAAGACCAGAGACATAGATGTGTGGACAGAGGATTCAGTGCACTGCCTCCAGGAATGCTTTAACTGTACGGACTGGGAGGTTTTCACACTGTCCTGCGGGGATGATTTGGACTCTTTGGTAGACGTCACATGCTCATACATGGCTTTCTGTAAAAATATGATCGTTCCACGTAAACGTGTCAAAATATATCCCAACAACAAGCCATGGGTTACAAAATCAATTAAATCCTGCTTACAGAGGAAAGCACTTGCCTTTAAACAGGGGTCTGTTTCTGAGCTAAAGGTTGCCACAAAAGAGCTGAAGTCCGAAATTTTAAGAGCAAAACAGAATTATAAATCAGAATTGGAAAGCAAGATGGCAACAAAGAAACTTGGTTCAGCCTGGGCCAGTATGAAAATTATTGCAGGCCTTCAGAGCACAGAGCGCAGTAATCGTGTGTTTTTAGATGGTTTTAATTCAGACACAGAGCTGGCTAATGTTCTTAATTGTTTTTATGGTCGTTTTGATTCCTCTGATTTTAGCACAGAAACCCAAGATTTGAAGCAGAAACTCAAAGACAATCAGCACTTTAATATTGAGGTGCAGGATATTAAAAGGGAGTTCTGTGCTGTAAAAGTGAACAAAAGTCAGGGCCCTGATAATATATGTGGGCGATTGGTAAAGTCCTGTGCACATGAACTGAGTCCTGTATTTCATTACATTTTCAATAAGTCCTTACAGACACAATATGTGCCTAAGATCTGGAAAGATGCCGTGGTTGTTCCCGTTCCAAAATCCAGCTGTCCTAAAACGGTAAACGACTTTAGACCAGTTGCTTTGACTTCAATTTTAATGAAAATTTTTGAAAAACTGGTCAGATTTGAGGTCCTAAAGCAGACTGAACATGCATTGATTCCTTTGCAGTTTGCATATAGGCCTCACAAAGGAGTGGAGGACCACTGTCACTCTGTTTAACATGCTTTTTAAACATCTGGATTTTAATGGGACACACGCCAGGCTTTTATTTGTGGACTTTTCCTCCGCCTTTAATACAATCCAACCTCATATTTTAGTTGAAAGGCTCCTGCAACAATTTGATTTGAGCAATAATCTGGTGGGTTGGATTCTGGATTTCTTAACCAACAGGACACAGAGAGTAAGAGTCAATGGTACATTGTCTGACCAAAAGTGCTCTTCTACTGGCTCTCCTCAGGGGTGTGTGTTGTCACCACTACTCTTCATCCTGTACACAAACATGTGTCGGAGCAGACATGACAACAGACACATTATAAAGTATGCTGATGATTCAGTTATTGTCAGTCTCCTCCAGGATGGTGAGAGTGGCCACGGCCCAGTAGTTGATGATTTTGTTCACTGGTGTGAGGATTCCTACCTGCAGCTGAATACGACAAAAACTAAAGATATGATTATTGACTTTAGGAGGAAAACTCCCAGGCACAAAGTCACCGTACTAAAAGGCCAGACCACTGAATGTGTACAATCCTACAAATATCTTGGGACGATTATTGATAGTAATTTAAACTTTGAAGAGAACTGTGAAAGGGTGTGCAAAAAGGGTCAGCAACATTTGCATTGTTTGAGGAAACTTGCATGCTTCCAAATTGACCAAACCATAATGACAATGTTTTATCGGGCTTTTATTGAATCTGTTTTATCCTTTTCTTTAGTGTCATGGTTTGGTCAGATAAAACTGAAACAGAGGAAATCCTTGGATCAGGTAGTTAGATGGTCCAGTCGTTTGCTTGGTGAGTCACAGCTGAGCCTGACATCCTTGTACACCAGACAGGTACAGAGGATTGCTACCTCCATTTTAAATGATGACTCCCACCCTTGGCACTGCAACTTTCAGCTTCTTCCCTCAAGACGGAGGTTTGCTGTCCCAAAAAGTAAAACCCAGCGCTACAAAAACAGCTTTGTTCCTGCTGCTGTCAAAGAGTTGAACAAGTTGTAACAGTATATTGCACATAATTTAGTTACCTATTTATTAACTCCATTTTATATTTACTTATTTTTGTAGGTTTTTTATTTGGGTTCTAAATCTTTTATTGGGTTTTAGACCTTTGAGTTTTTAACCTCTTTGACTAGTCTTTAACTTTTTAATATGACCCTTCTCTCTTATCTCTGGTTTTTCTCTCATCTCTTTGTCTTTATATCCTGATTGATGGAGCCTTGAGTATTTTTATCATGTTTATAGTCAGCTTCATGTGTGCCTGTGTTTGTGTTTATGTTGAATGTAATTGTGGTTTGTAAATATGGATGTCCCCTGACTGCAAAACAAATTTACCTACGGGTACAAATAAAGTAACCTGAACCTGAACCTGAACCTAACATCACATCACTCACCATCCTCTATCACCATTTTCAACAATGATGATGCCGTGGTCGGGTCAACGCCACTCTGCCTCCCGTCTGCCTCTGCCGTGGCTGTGAATTCGTTTCAGATCGCTCCGTCCAGCTCCCTCTGGATTTTTTTAATCAGCTACCAAGCACAGAAAAGTCTGCACCTTGTCGGTGGACCATGGTGTTGATTTGTGTGTAGCCATTTATCTTGCTGATTGCACTCACTCACGCTTGCTGTTGGTGATTTGACTGTTCGTTGCCATCCAAAATGGCGCAGTAAACAAAAGACATGTGACCCGTGTGACGTCGGGGCAACCCCTCTATACAGCTGGCTGACCACTGTCGTGCCAAGTGTGCCTCACTGAGCTAACATAATATTTTTGCTAAGAATATAAATGAAGTTTCGGCTGCTTTCTGCCAATGCAAAAAGTCAAAATGCTGTGCCATGGCTGAATGTATAGAGATTATTTTCATTCATAAAGCTAAGAGCATTTGCCTCAGGTATCATAAAAAGTTTCCATCTCATCATGCCATATGCACAAATAAAGGGGGGGGGGCAGGGAGGACATGTCCCCAAACCTGGAAAAAAGAGAGACTTGTCCCTCTCAATTCACACTGAGGGAGGTTTTTCCTTTTGTCTGAGTGATGAGGAATGTTCTAAACAATCGTAAAAATATAGAAATATAACAGAAATAACTGCATCTTTGGTCATTTTAGTTAATTTTATTTCATTAAATATCATTTTATTAATACTTTTATATTTCTTTGAAATCAGAGTTGAAATTGTTCTATTCTGGCTCTGCAAAATTATCATCAAAAGTTTAAATTATGAGAAAAAAATTTTTATTTTTTTTTTTTTACCACAAACAGTAATTTCATTATAAAAATAGACAAAAAATAGCCATAAAATAATCCACAAATTAATGACAATGAAGTTTCAAATGTACAAGAAGTTGTAATTTTACAAGAAGAAATTACACATTTATGAGGAAAATAGTTGCAAATTTAGGTTAAAAACAAATTTACAGAGGAAAAAGTAGAAAACTACAAGAAAATGGTTATAAATGTAGGAGAAAAATGTTAAACTTTCAAGACTAAGTCATTACTCAAATATTTTTTTAAGTGGGTGCTTTTGTACTCAGCTAGTAATTTTTGGGGTGTCTACTTTTAATTATTAATTTCACAAGACAACACTGCTTTTACATGAGTACAGTTTCTGGCTATTATACCCACCTCTGATCATACAGTTTTTAGTTATACTGACTGCTGTTATTAAAAGAAACTGTTGTTATTAAAAGTAATTTCTGAACACCATGATTCCTTTAAGAGTTTGTTGTTGTCAACCTTCACGCTGCCCCTCCCCCCATCCCCCCCAAGGCTGTAAACCTAGGGGAAACACAGCATGGTGTCTGTCTTGTTCTACACATCCACCTTGCTTCCTCTAATAAAGCATCTGGCTGAGCGGCTTCTATTAGCCACACACAAATTATGAGTCACACCTGTTAATAACAGATCTCTTCTTATCGATCTTGTCCATATAATAGAACTAGATGGCACTCAGAGAGCGCATACCTCCGCCAAGGCTCCGTCTCTCCCTCCCTTTGTCCTCCCCTCTGTCTGTCCATATCACCATCCATATGTACATTGTGAGATAGGGCCTTGGTGGAGGTATGCACTCACGGATCACCTCCAACATCTAATGAGTTCATCTTTGGGCCAAGGGCCACCTCTGTGAAAATTTCATCCAAATCCATCCAGTAGTTTTGGAGTATTGTTGCGAACGCTCTGTGAGAAGACAAGAGCCTTGGCTGAAGTATTTATTTTTATTTATTTTTTTATATATATTACTTATTTTGTACCCGTAGGTAGATTTGTTTTGCAGTCTGGTGACAAACCACCAGCTGCCGGTCGCTACGTGCGCAAGTGCCCCTTAACTCCCTAACCTGCATGTTTTTGGCATGTGGGAGGAAACCGGAGAAATCCCGGAGTAAACCCACGCAAACACGGGGAGAACATGCAAACTCCACACAGATCACTGTTGGCCGGGGGCAGGGATCGAACCCACGATCTCACGGTCCCTGTGATCCCCCGGCCGAGGGTAAAACTGTGCTGCCACAGTGCTAACCATTGCGCCACCGTGCAGCCCATTTGCATTTTGAGATAATCACCACAATCTAATAATGTAGTCAGTGTGCCATTACACACCTTTCCTGAAAAGCTGAATGAAAGGCGCTATATAAATGCAATCCATTATTATTATTATTATTATTATTATTATTATTTATTATAGAAAAAATATCAACTGCCGTTGAAAATAAAGAGTATTCAGTTGGGGTATTCCTCGATCTTAAAAAAGCATTTGATACAGTGGATCATAAATTGTTGTTAAAGAAACTACAAAATTGTGGTATTGGGGGGTAGCACTGTCCTGGTTGGTTCCAAGGTTGTCATAGCCAGGAGCGGCACTGGGGTTAAGCTCCCAGTGCTCACAAAATGCTCCTTATGGCGTGCGTCTCGAGAAGCCTCTGACAACTAAGTCCAACTCCTAGCCTGCCCATGTGGTTTAGTCTCTAAGCCCGGCGGAACTGCTTTTACTAATAGGAGAAGGGGCGAGGGCGGATCTCTGGCGCCTTAAACCCAGATGCTTCGGGTAGATGGTGGCTCGTCAACCTGGGAAGGTAGCCCATCTAGGGGAAGGTAAACCCTGATTTCAAACCTCCGCTGCCTTGCGGCACACCCGGTCATGGGAAAGGCTTCGGGAGTCAACCCTGAGGAAAAATCCAGAGTCGGAGCCCCTAAGGCAGTTCTCTGTTGTGCTCAACATCGTTCTGGCAGCTCCTGCGACGGCACTGGTGCCAAACTATAGCAGCCCTGCTGTTCCTTTGGATTCATCAGTGACATGGAGAGGGGGGACATGCTGCATGGGTAACATCTTGTCCTCCATATCTTCCTGCCCAGGCTTGAATCCTACCAACACCCAACGCTGGAAGGTAGAACACCGGTGCGCGTCGGCCTGTTCGGCCACGGGCGGTGCTGTTCCAGCGGAGTGGACGTTTGGGATTCTCTTCCATGGTCATCATAGACCGACGGAGGCTGACGAAACTGTCCTGGTTATGTAGTTACTTAAAGAACAGATATCAGTATGTATGTGTTGGTAGCAAAAACTCACAGTTACTGAAGGTTCCTTTCAGAGTCCCCCAGGGTTCAGTTTTGGGGCCATTGTTATTCAGTATGTATATAAATGATATATGTAAAGTTTCGGAAAAAATGAATTTAATATTGTTTGCAGATGACACTAATTTATTATGCAGTGGAAGCAATTTGGAACAACTTTTGAACACACTCGGAAAGGAATTAGGAAAGCTTAAACTGGGGGTTGATTCAAACAAATTAACGCTCAATTTAAGTAAGACAAAATTTATAATTTTTAACAACCATCACAACAGCTCAGTATCTAAACTCAGTGTAAATGGTGTAGAGATTGAAAGGGTGTCCAAAATTAAATTTCTTGGAGTAATAATTGATAATAAATTGTGTTGGAAGTCACATATTAATTATATTAAGGTAAAATATCCAAATCAATCGCAATACTACACAGAGTGAAATATTTGCTGAATCAACCCACACTATATACTTTGTATCATTCATTAATACTCCCATACATGACATATTGTACTGAAGTATGGGGAAATACATATAAAACAAACATATATCCAATCCTTATGCTTCAGAAGAGAGCTATTAGAATAATAAACAAAGCTGCTTACAGGGAACCAACAAACCCACTTTTTCTTAAATTAAAAGCTCTCAAGTTGAAAGATCTGGTTGACTTTAAAACTGCAGTAATAATGTTTAAAGTGAAGAATCTATCACTGCCCACAAATATCCAAAAGTTGTTCCAAATAAGGGAAAAACAATGTTATTTCAGAGGAACATGTACACACGTGGACAAAATTGTTGGTACTCCTCTGTTAATGAAAGAAAAACCCACAATGGTCACAGAAATAACTTGAATCTGACAAAAGTGGTAATAAATAAAAATTCTATGAAAATTAACCAATGAAAATCAGACAATGCTTTTGAATTGTGGTTCAACAGAAGAAGCCTCCCACAAGGCTCAGTTCTAGCTCCAACTCTGTTCAACCTCTACATAAACGGCCTGCCTACTACAAAATCCCGCAAATTCATCTATGCAGACGACATCTGTTTGGCATTCCAAGCACCAGACTTTGAACCACTGGAACGGGTGCTCACGGAAGATCTTGCCAAACTGGACCAGTTCTGCAAAATCTGGCGCCTAAAACCAAGCCCAGCAAAAACCGTTTCCAGTGTATTCCATCTCCACAATGCAAAAGCTGCCAGAGAACTAAACATCCACCTGAGCGGACTCAAGCTTAAGCATGCCCCAAATCCAACTTATCTTGGAGTGACCCTTGATAGGACCTTATCCTTCAAGGAACATCTAAAGGGGACGGCTGCTAAGGTGAAAGTACGAAACAACCTGCTCTGCAAGCTCGCTGGTGCAAAATGGGGGGCGGCAGTCTCCACCCTGCGCACCTCAGCACTGGCCCTTTCATACTCTGTAGCAGAATATTGTGCCCCTGTCTGGTCCAGGTCATCTTACACACACCATGTAGACACCCAGCTCAACTCAACCATGAGAACTATAACTGGAACAATCCGCTCAACACCACTCCCCTGGCTCTCTGTACTGTCAAACATAGCCCCTCCACACATCCGGCGAGCAGCATTAACTCAAAGGATGCTCCAAAAAGTTAAAGATTTTCCTCACTTGCCAATCCATACAGATATCTACACCCCACCCACTGCCCGACTTTCATCCAGACGGCCGATTTGGAAAAACCCTCCCCCAGCTGACTTTAGCATCCAGACAGCTTGGCAAGAGGAATGGGAGACCAAGGAGGTCCCAAACAAACAGCTGGTGATAAACCCCAACCAACAGGTCCCGGGCACCAACCTCCCAAGGAGACAGTGGTCTACACTCAGTCGCTTCAGGACTGGACATGGCACCTGCTTGGCCAGCCTTCACAGATGGGGCAGTAGCCCTAGCCCACTGTGCGCATGTGGAGAGGAGCAAACAATGGAACACATCATAGAGGTTTGCCCGCTCCAAAGACTGGAAGGAGGATTACACACCCTCCATACAGCAAACCAGGAGGCAACTGCTTGGCTTAAGGACTTTGCATTCGCTAAATAAATAAAATTTAAAAAAACAAACTCATGAAACAGGCCTGGACAAAAATGATGGTACCCTTAACTTAATATTTTGTTGCACAACCTTTTGAGGCAATCACTGCAATCAAACAATTTCTGTAACTGTCAGTGAGACTTCTGCATCTCTCAGCAAGTATTTTGGCCCACTCCTCATGAGCAAACTGCTCCAATTGTCTCAGGTTTGAAGGGTGCCTTCTCCAGACGGCATGTTTCAGCTCCTTCCACAGATGTTCAATAGGATTTAGATCAGGGCTCATAGAAGGCCACTTTAGAATAGTCCAATGTTTGGCTCTTAGCCATTCTTGGATGTTTTTAGCTGTGTGTTTTGGGCCATTATCCTGTTGCAAGACCCATGACCTGCGACTGAAACCAAGCTGTCTGACACTGGGCAGCACATTTCTCTCTAGAATACCTTGATAGTCTTGAGATTTCATTGTACCCTGCACAGATTCAAGACACCCTGTGCCAGATGCAGCAAAGCAGCCCCACAACATAACAGAACCTCCTCCATGTTTCACAGTAGGGACAGTGTTCTTTTCTTGGTATGCTTCATTTTTGCGTCTGTGAACATAGAGCGGATGTGCCTTGCCAAAAAGTTGCAGTTTTGTCTCGTCTGTCCATAGGACATTCTCCCAGAAGCTTTGTGGCTTGTCAACATGCAGTTTGGCAAATTCCAGTCTGGCTTTTTTATGATTTGTTTTCAACAGTGGTGTCCTCCTTGGTCGTCTCCCATGAAGTCCACTTTGGCTCAAACAACGACGGATGGTGCGATCTGAGACTGATGTACCTTGACCTTGGAGTTCACCATGAATGTATTTGTCATATCCGGCTCTAGGGAGCCGGGCAATCAGAGCCAGGGACAAGCCAGTGAGTCGAGATGGTTTATTTTGGGTAAGGGATAAGGGATGAGGAGAGCACAGATACTCATGCAGAGGTACACTCACAGGTTGCACAGCGCAGAGGTAAGCAGCTCGTACCGGACGTGGGGGTAGCAAGACGTACATCCTCACAGCGGGATACAAACACAGGAATGCTGCAAGGGGAGTTGAGGCTGACACCAGACGAAGGGGCTTCAGCCTAGCAGTGCTTATGTCGCAGCCCCGAGTCATCGAGGCTGCTCCTATTTATCCTCATTGGCAGCGCCCCAGCTGATGAAGACTAATTGGCCCCAGCCGTCCATAATGCTGCCAGCTGGGGTCAGCTGAGACGCCGCTCAATGGGAGGCAGGGATGAGGGAAAACATGGGCTCAGTGCCGAGACGGCATCTCAACCCATGGTGACAGAGCCCCTCCCTCAAGGTCGGGCTCCTGAACGACCAGGAACATCCCAGCCCCCCCCCCCCCCCCCACCTAGGGCGGGAGGAAGGGAGGCGGACCGGAGGGGAAGAAGCCAAGGGAAGGACAACACCAATGGGGCAATGTAGGGTAGCGGGAAAGAAAAACCCAAATACAATACTGACAAAACTGAATAATTAACCCAGGTACAGATGGGGAGAAGAACTGGGTCAACACGCCGGTTACATACTACCCAGAGAGTACCAACCATGCGTGACCCAGAGCAAGAAAAAAAAAAAGAACCACCAAAAAGGTACAGGGCAAAAAATGCTGAGTATGGTCAAATAAAGGGAAAACACAATACACAGCACCAATATAAGTACACACAGTCACCAAGAAAAGTGACTGGAACAAATGGACAATTACAGAGCATGGTGTTACGGAAAACAAGGCACATGACTCTATAATGAACCAACAGGGCATAAAAAAGAAATACTGAGTGCAGGCAAAGAAAAACCCACACACATGAATATATAAATACCCACAGTCACCTAAAGAAATGAAAGTGACTGGAATGAATGGGCAACTGCAGAGTATGGTCTGAAAGGGAACAAAACATAACTCTACAATGCAAAAACGAGACTAAAAACATGGTACAAAAAATAAAATGCTGGGTACGAGGGAAGGAAAACGCACAGCACTATAAATACACATCCACCAACAGGACAGACATTACACCCAAGTGACCTTAATAACGATAAAAGAAAAAGTGACACCCGAGGTGTATGGCAGGCAGAGTCCAAAAATAGCCGAGATGGCTCCGGAGATCTCCCCGCCCATTGTCCAGCTGGCGAATCAGGGGAAGAAAAATGTTCGGACGGCGAACTCTGGACCCAGATCCCAGGAACCCAGTCCACCGGCAGCCGAACCAGGCTGCCCAGAGGGAAACACAGACCAGTGGGGGGAACCAGATCACCGAACCGAAAGTTTTGCGGGTCGGGTCGTCGACCCGCATCACTCAACCACCAGGACCGTTGAGACGGACGAAGGGTCAGAGCGGATCCCGGTGGAAGAGGCTCAGGGGAGAGTCGATGACGAGGGCGGCGGGCCTCAGGGAAACGGCCACCTCCTCACCGGACCTGGACAACACTGGGGCAGCACCCACGTCGGACCCCGATCGGGCCTCAGGCGAACCCACGTTGGACCCCGATTGGGTCTCGGGCGAACCCACGTTGGACCCCGATTGGGTCTCGGGCGAACCCACGTTGGACACTGCACCAGAACCGACCTCCAACGTTGAACCCGGACCCTCCAGCACCACGAGGAACAGCAACTCCTCGCCGGTGACCCTGGAAGAAGGCTCAGAAGAGAAAACAGAACCGGGATCAGGATCACCGGCAGCGCCAGAACCCGGCGAGACGAGCTCAGACGCAGCGGGCGGCTGCACCCTGCTCGTCTCCCCTGGAGATAGGCTGAAGTGCTCAAAGATAAAAAGAGAGAAAAGAAAGGAGAGCACTCGCCTGATCTCGGGTTCTGACGCCGTCCAGGACTGCGAAGATCCAGGATCCGTCGTCAGGAGGTCGTTGTCAGGCTCCCATCTAGCCGCGTCGGGCCCCGCAGCCAGCACGATGGTCAGCGCAGCTTGAGATCCCTCCAGCTCCGGTAACCCCGCCGACGACCCACTCGGCGTGAAGCCAGAAGAATCTCGTCCCGCTGGACCGAACCGCTCCTCCGTGGAGACCCAGGGACGCTCAGTCGTCAGCGTAGACTCCACGCAGCAGTCAGTCCCCCTCCTCCGTCCGCAATGTAGCTGCGGAACCACAGGCCCTCTCCATATCCCACCACGTTGACCCGGAGCCGGGGACCGCTCGGCGGAGAGAGACACAGAGGATGCGGGATTAGGAAAACAGGTTACAGCAGGTGGGGAGAGTTCAGGGAGCTGCGAACCCTGAACTTCTCCTCCAGGGATGTGACAGAGCAAATCATTAAGCAGGTGTGAAAAAACAATGACTTGCCTGCCCCCTGGAGGTCGAGTATCGCCTGCTGTAGTGGAATCTGCTTCTTCCTCTCCCCGCCCGGCGATAACGGAGGACCCCCCGGGAATTCGTCTGAGGATCGCTCGCGTTGTCTCCAGCAGAGAGCTCACCAGGCCGGGATTCCAGGCACACACAGCGGTCAGGAAGCGCGTCGAGGAGGAGGGGGAAACAGCCGGGGTGAGCCAGCCCGAATGTCCAGGAATGACAGCGGGGGAACGAGGCTCAGGGGACGAGGCTGTAGGATCTCCACACTGACGAGGCGAAGGGATGACAGCTGCGTGGGAGGAACGGTCCTGACGATGACCCAGAACTGGATCCGGACGAGGTTCGTGCAGAGGTGACTCGGCGATGTGATGACGACTACTCCCAGGGGACGAAGCGAGGGGGAAACCCAGGATTCGCCGCTCCAGATCGGAGATCGAGACGAGGAAGGCGTCGAGCACGGGAAAGCTTCGTAGCCCTGAAGTCCTCACCATCAATCTCACTGCCGCCGCCACATGCCTGAAGGTGGTGACAGGAAACACAGTAGAGCTCGCGACAGCCACTCGACCCCGGACATAACTGCTGTCAGCTGCGGCTCCTAGAAGGGAATCCCGAGTGACGTGGCGCAGGTCGGGGGAAGTCCTCTGGTTGGCGCGAACTCCCGGACTGGAATGGCGGCAGGAACGGGACTCCGAAGCGGGGAAAGACGTCGCCCACTTCGACTCCCTGCCGGGATTTCCATCCACCCCGTGGAGCTTCTCTCGCTGTGTACCTGCAACGTCTATCCTGGCACTGTCCTCCAGATGGTACAGAGAGTGAGGGTGACAGTCCAGGAGTTCCTCAGCACGGCCCGGATGCCAGCGTCTCGCGTTGGAGGCGTCGTGCAGGGTGAAGAATGTCCCGTCGACAGCCTCCGAGATGGACCTTAGCTCGTCGCCCTGGCGCCGGAAGTGACTCCTGGGAAACGGCATGCTAGCAGCGCTGACACCCGGACAGAAAGGTACATTTCCACAGCGACTCACGGCCGCCGGCAACTCTTCTGGCTGCGACATACTGTCATATCCGGCTCTAGGGAGCCGGGCAATCAGAGCCAGGGACAAGCCAGTGAGTCGAGATGGTTTATTTTGGGTAAGGGATAAGGGATGAGGAGAGCACAGATACTCATGCAGAGGTACACTCACAGGTTGCACAGCGCAGAGGTAAGCAGCTCGTACCGGACGTGGGGGTAGCAAGACGTACATCCTCACAGCGGGATACAAACACAGGAATGCTGCAAGGGGAGTTGAGGCTGACACCAGACGAAGGGGCTTCAGCCTAGCAGTGCTTATGTCGCAGCCCCGAGTCATCGAGGCTGCTCCTATTTATCCTCATTGGCAGCGCCCCAGCTGATGAAGACTAATTGGCCCCAGCCGTCCATAATGCTGCCAGCTGGGGTCAGCTGAGACGCCGCTCAATGGGAGGCAGGGATGAGGGAAAACATGGGCTCAGTGCCGAGACGGCATCTCAACCCATGGTGACAGTATTTAGAGGTTGTTCTGGGCTCTTTTGTTACCATTCGTATTATCTGTCTCCTCCTGCGGCCACGTCCAGGGAGGTTGGCTACAGTCCCGTGGATCTTAAATTTCTGAATAATATGTGCAACTGTAGTCACAGGAACATCAAGCTGCTTGGAGATGGTCTTATAGCCTTTACCTTTAACATGCTTGTCTATAATTTTCTTTCTAATCTCCTGAGACAACTCCCTCCTTTGCTTCCTCTGGCCCATGTTCAGTGTGGTACACACCATGTCACCAAACAGCACAGTGACTACTTGTCACCCTTTAAATAGGCCGACTGACTGATCACAAGTTTGTAGACACCTGTGATGTTAATTAGAGGACACATCTTGGTTGAACATGTCCCTATGGTCACATTATTTTCAGTCTTTTCTAGGGGTACCATCATTTTTGTCCAGGCCTGTTTCATGAGTTTGTTTTTTAAAGTAATTCTCTTGAACCACAATTCAAAAGCATTGTCTGATTTTCATTGGTTATTTTTCATAGAATTTTTATTTATTATCACTTTTGTCAGATTCAAGTTACTTCTGTGACCATTGTGGGTTTTTGTTTCATTAACAAAGGGGTACCAACAATTTTGTCCACGGCTGTATATTTCAAAAACCTTCAGTGAGAACTACTACCAAGTAACACTGTGTCTCAGTGCAAGGAGTCAGATTGTGGAACACTTTTGGACCTGAATTAAAATCATGTACAACGCTTGGACAATTTAAACAAAAACTAAAGGAAGAAATACTCCAAACATATATACAAGATGACATGTAAAATCACATAAGAATTATCATATTCAGTCTGTGTTGTGCTGTTGCTTAGTTTTTGGGGGGTTTTTGTCACGTTTTGTCTTAGCTTTGTTCTGAATTGTAATCGCTCCTGTTTTGTTTTTCTTTTGAATTCTTGGATGGAATATGGGTGGGCAATATAAGCTGCGGCTTCAGCCATCACCCATTTCATGTAACTTATGTTGAACTGTATAATCAGAGGAGTTATTGTTTAATTTGACCTTGTTAGATTGTTTTTCCACTTTGTTATATTATTCTGTTCCTTTCTTTTAATCTTTACTTTTAATCTATCCGAAATAAAGATTCATTCATTCATTCATTATTATTATTACTAGTGCATTTCCCGTAGAACACAAGAATTCCTGTCTGAAACAGGTATCCCAATCAGGATTTCCAGGCCCAAATGTAGGCTGTGTTTGAAAATGGAATACAAAGAGGTTTAGACTGTATGTAGGCAATCACATGTTAGACTATGACAAATATAAAAGGGAGTAAATGACACTGAGATTTACTTGATTGTGTGAATATTAATTACAGAATACCTAAATATTGATAATGAATAGGACATCCAATATTAGCGACTGTATCAGATCCCTTGTTTATTTGTTTGTCAGATCACTTATTTGTCTATCTTCTATCACTTATATTCAAGATAATAGTGTATCTTGCACTTTGGGGAATGGGAGTTGTTCAGCCATCATTATAATTGTTTTAGTTTAGTTTATATCACTGTTCAGTGATGGAGTTCAGTGTAGTATTGAATTTCTTCTGTGTATCATCAATAAACTCATGCAGTACTATAAGAGGATACGTGTACAAATATTTGAGACCCAGTGGCTGCAGCTTTACCCGTGTGCCTGCAAAGGACTGTGACCCACCGGTTTAGCTACTGCTTCCCCGCCAGCCCCTCCCCTCCGCACCAGCACCTCGTGTTCTTCATGCTGAATTATCCATTAGACCTACACAATCACAGCAACTTTATAGTATAATTTTTTAAGCATTAAACAAGTCTATCTTTTGTCGCTATTTGCACTACGGGTAGCATCACTGTACATGGACTGCTGTTGTTGTTTTTCCAGCCATATTCCTTTTCTTTTTTATATTGCGCACACCACTGAAGAGAGAGAGAGAAACGCCATTTCAATTCTCCTGTATGGCCTGCACATATAGCAGCTGTTCTGATAGATATGCCAAAATGTCAGAACTCCGGAGGAGGTGGATCCAATCAGTTGATCACTCGAACCACAGAGCTCAGCTGTTTTCCATGATAAATCAGCATCAGGGCAAAAGCACACTCCATGCATTACCTTTTTTTCACATTATTGAAAGTAACTTTTTTTATCGCCATCAGATAGCATGCCTTTGAGCTGAGTCGTGTCTGGCCGCTGCTTCTCCCAGCATGTTCTGTGTTAATTTGTCAGACCTGGTCTGCTGACGCTCCGCCCAGTCTGCTCGCGCACCTCATTCTCCACATATGGCGAATTATCCTTTAGACCTACGCAATCACAGAAACTTATGGTATATTTTTCAAGCATTACATCTTCAGTATTATCTTTTTCTATCTTTCAAACTTTCATTTCCATGTTTTGTCCAGGGAACATTGTGGTGACTGACAGGTCGTGATGCTGTGTGTTATCCAATCAGCATGGCCGTGATGCCGTGCATTATCCAATCAGCACGGAGGCAATCCGAAACCCCGCCCACACTTCTCAAAGCCAGGGCATGAAGAGACACAGAGCGGTGGCTTAACTTTTATTGATAAAAATTACATATTTTGGCTGAGCAACTCCATACTCAGGGATGCACACATCTTGTAACCTCAGGAAACCACGTATAAAACCTTAGGTCAGTCTGAGGAACAGTTCCAAGAGCTATACATGGAACAGACACACAGACAGAGACTTTGTGAATTTATAGAGATTATTATTATTAACAGACAGAGAAACGACAGCAAAAACAATATGACTACATTATAATAATGATAATAATAACAACAAGACTGTCAATTGTATTGACCATACATTGGGACTGGGCAATTGCACCTTAAATCAACATCATGGTTTATTGACTCTGTCAGGGTTTTTTTTCCTCCTCTGTTCTCCATTACAGTTCACTCACAAGGTTCATAATTATTAAGCAATATTATACAACAGTGCGGTATCATACCATTTTTTTGCAGTTATCAATACAAATTCACATTGTTTGATGCAGCAAAGTTCAGCCTCCATCTCGTCCACCGTCACCTCCTGTTCTTGTCTTCCTGTACCGGCATCCTATGTGTTGTCCTTTCTTAATTTTAATTGGCTGCTTAGAAAGGTCTGACATTGACGAGCGCAGCTGTACAGTAGTCTGATAAGTTGAACTTTTTTCAACTCTAAGCAGCTCGACAAAAAGCAGCCACTGCTCAAAGTGTTTCAGTGCCGAAGGCGCTCAGCGCTGTAAACGCTGGACTACATAGAGAATGAATTGAAAATAGTCGCCCACAGCAGAAAAAACGAGTTTGGTGGACACGCCCCCTAATACTTTTTCTGCAGTGTTTGGCTTCCGGGTTGCCGAGGCACGTGGCCCTGTGGGGTGACCACGCACGTAACTGAGTGGACATGTCTTAAAGGGGCAGTACATGAAAAGCGCCAGATTAATATATAAAATAATATTCAAAAAATTCTTGCATTCACATCGTGAGCCGAATTACCACCAAAATCTAATCATTCGTTCCCCATGCCATTACCCACCTTTCCTGAAAATTTCATCAAAATCTGTTCATAACTTTTTGAGTTATGTTGGGAACAGAAAAACCAACCAACAAACAAACAGACAAACCAACGCTACCAAAAACATTACCTCTGTCCTCCCTTGGCAGAGGTAATAAAGACTTGAATACCAATTTATCATCTGCTTTTTTTGTTTTTTCTTTTAGTATTGTTATCAACTCACAAAACTCTTATTTTTTTCCACACCATGGTTTATTTATCACTTGTATGCTCTTTGAAGCATAAGTAGAATTTAGCTCGCTTTGTATTCACACTGTGTTTAAGTAAACCATCAATTTGTAATCTGCCATTGTCTTTGCTGCAATATTTCAAAAAGATTATCGTAAAATGCAGATGGTCATCCTCCAATGTAGAGTTGAGCGTGTATGTTCTTCATCTGTGTGAAATATTGTGACAAGTTTCATGAATTTAGGCAAGACAAGGGTACTGGAATGTGGGGCATTTTTCTAGCAAGCCCCCGTTTTTTCTGTTTATTTCATGTATTTAAGATTTTTTTTGTATTATTCAAAATCTCAAGTTTAAAAATGAGCTTGCAGTATACAGTCAGTTGACAATACTGTGTTTAATGGTTCACGCCTGTGTACCTTTAATCTTTGCAGGTCTCTGAGCTGGTCGTCAAGTATGACAGAGAACATCTGACCGTCTGGGGTAACGCCAGCAACCAGATTGTGAAAAAATGTTACAAAGAGGTATTTTGATTCAACATGTGGGACCTTATTTTAGTGAAACATACTGTATAGATTTACCTAATTTGTTAACAGTGAATCTGTTATTAATAGTTTGCTCTTGCTGTTTTGTTACAGAACCCTCATATCCCCGTGTTGTTTAGCTTTCCCAGAGTATTGCAGCTGTTGGGCCTCTTCTACACTGGCCTTCTGCCTTTTGTTCCTCTCAAGGAACAGTTTCTGGAGATCCCCATGCCCTCCATCGTTACTAAGTGAGTACATTCATGCTCACAGTACATATAAGGTAGAATACAAACATAAACTTAGCATTGATGGCTGTATTACAAGGATGTGGTCTATAATCGGTTATCACGGACGCAGAATGCATTTATGGGTGTTTCCAAGTTCATGTCCTTATCACAGCTGTGCATGAACAAATTGCCTGCCGGGCGCATGGTGCACAAAGGTTGGTCTAATTATTCAGAAGCGTGTTTTGGATAATCCAATCCAAAGTGTTACTGGCCATCCCTTTAATGCACACCTCCTGTTGGCAGGGCTGTTGTTTGGGGCTCTAGTGCATGTTTTACCTCACCTGTTTAAGCCTGTACACCTGTGAAAATCACCTTGTTGCCAGTCCTTGCTTGAATATAACATTTTATAAGCAGTTTCCAGACCTAAATAAAATGACCCATGAAACACAAATTTGAAACTGAAGCTTAACAGCTTACTGAAATGTATTTTTAGCCAAACAACTGATACAACTGAAAAGAGCAGTCTTGAACAAAAAAGGTAAAGTGCAAAAGCAAAAAATAGCAGCCTTTGCTTAAGTCTGCACACCCAGTCTATACGTACACACATACCGTGGTGTGAAAAAGTGTTTGCCCCTTCCTGATTTCTCATTTTTTGTATGTTTGTCACACTTAAATGTTTCAGATCAAACAAATTTAAATATTAGACAAAGATAGCACAAGTAAACACAAAATACAGTTTTTAAGTGAAGGTTTTTATTATTAAGGGGAAAAAAATCCAAACCTACATGGCCCTGTGTGAAAAAGTGATTGCCCCCTAAACCTAATAACTGGTTGAGCCACCCTTAGCAGCAACAACTGCAATCATGCGTTTGCAATAACTGGCAATGAGTCTTTTACAGCGCTGTGAAGGAATTTTGGCCCACTGATCTTTGCAGAATTGTTGTAATTCAGCCACATTGGACGGTTTTATTAGCAGGGCATGAACCTCCTTTTTAAGGTCATGCCACAGCATCTCAGTCGGATTCAGGTCAGGTCTTGGACTAGGCCACTCCAAAGTCTTCATTTTGTTTTCCTTAAGCCATTCAGAGGTGAACTTGCTGGTGTGTTTTGGATCATTGTCCTGCTGCAGAACCCAAGTGTGCTTCAGCTTGAGGTCACCAACAGATGGCCGGACATTCTCCTTCAGGATTTTTTGATAGACAGCAGAATTCACGCTTCCATTTACCACAGCAAGTCTTCCAGGTCCTGAAGCAGCAAAACAGCCCCAGACCATCACACTACCACCACCATATTTTACTGTTGGTATGATGTTCCTTTTCTGAAATGCTGTGTTACTTTTACGTCGGATGTAATGGGACACACACCTTCCACAAAGTTCAACTTTTGTCTCCTCAGTCCACAGAGTATTTTCCCGAAAGTCTTGTGGATCATTAAGATGTTTTCTAGCAAAACTGAGATGAGCCTTTATGTTCTTTTTGCTCAGCAGTGGTTTCCGTCTTGGAACTCTGTCATGCAGGCCATTTTTGCCTAGTCTCTTTCTTATGGTGGAGTAATGAACACTGACCTTAACTGAGGCAAGTGAGGCCTGCAGTTCTTTGGATGTTGTTGTGGGGTCTTTTGTGACCTCTTGGATGAGTCGTTGCTGTGCTCTTGGAGTAATTTTGGTCGGCCGGCCACTCCTGGGAAGGTTCACCACTGTTCCATGTTTTCACCATTTGTGGATAATGGCTCTCACTGTGTTTCGCTGGAGTCCCAAAACTTTAGAAATGGCTTTATAACCTTTTCCAGACTGATAGAGCTCATTTACTTTGTTTCTCATTTGTTCCTGAATTTCTTTGAACCGCAGCATGATGTCTAGCTTTTGAGAATCGTTTGGTCTACTTCACTCTGTCAGGCAGGTCCTATTTAAATGATTTTTTTTTTTTTTTTAAATTGAGAACAGGTGTGGCAGTAATCAGGCCTGGTTGTGGCTAAAGAAATTGAACTCAGCTTTCCAAAGATGTGATAAACCACAGTTAATTTATGTTTTAATGGGGGGAGGGGCAATCACTTTTTCCACACAGGGCCATGTAGGTTTGGATTTTTTTTACCCTTAATAATAAATACCATCATTTAAAGACTGCATTTTGTGTTTACTTGTGTTATCTTTTTTCTGATATTTAAATTTGTTGGATGATCTGAAACATTTAAGTATGACAAACACACACACAAAAAAAGAGAAATTAGGAAGGGGGCAAACACTTTTTCACACCACTGTGCATACACTACTCAGAAAGTTATTGATATTTGGCTTTCAGGTGAAATTTATGGAAAATGTAAAAAGTTCACGCTACAGTGATATCATGAAAGTAGGGCATTTAAGTAGAAGCATGCAATGGTGATTACCTCATCTTCAACAATTTATTGAAACAAAAGCCAACAATAGTGGTGGGTATACCACAACAAAAAATGTCAATGTCTCAATAACTTGTCATGTGCCCTTGAGCATCAATTACAGCTTGACAACGATGTCTCATACTGCTCAAAAGTCGACTTATTGTCTGCTGAGGCATGTCAGTCCACTCTTCTTGAAGGACAACCCTCAGGTCATTGAGGTTGTGGGGTGCAGGGTTATGATCCTCTAATCGACGACTCAGCTGATCCCATAGGTTTTCTATGGGATTCATGTCTGGAGAAAATGCAGGCCACTCCAGTTGAGGTACCCCAGCCTCCAGCAGCCGTTCCCTAATGGTGTGACCTCGATGAGCTGGAGCATTGTTGTCCATGAAGATGAAGTTAGGCCTGTGTTGTTCATGCAGGGGCACAATGACTGGATTAATGATGTTATTCAGGTAGTATTGGCTTGTCACTGTACCATTCACAAGGTGTAGGGCAGTTCTGTATTGACTAGACGCACCTGCCCAGACTGTAACACCACCACCACCAAAGGCTCGTCTGGTGACAACAGTGGCTGATGCATAGCGCTCTCCTTGACATCTCGTAACATCGTTGGCGGCCATCATTTCTGCTACTGAATCGACTTTCATTAGAGAACAGCACTGAGGTCCACTGGTCCCTTGTCCAGCATAAATGCTCCCTGGCCCATGAAAGACAATGACACCTGTGCCTGGTGGTGTGGTCAGGTACCCTTGCAGGTCATCTAGCACACAGACCACGCAAATTCAACGTAAATTCAATTTAATTCAATTCAATTCAACTTTATTTATATAGTGCCATTTCACAACAACAGTCATCTCATAGCACTTTCAACTGTAGGGGAAACCCCCACAATTGCAGAAAGACCCCAGCAATCAGGCGATCCCCTGTCAGCAAGCGCTTGGCGACGGTGGAGAGGAAAAACTCCCTTTTAACAGGAAGAAACCTCCAGCAGAACCAGGCTCAGGGAGGGGCAGTCATCTGCTGCGACTGGCTGGGGGTGAGGGGATAGAGAAGATGAAAAGAACAGACATGTAGATGGCAAACAGCACGATGGGGACTCAATCTATGGGAGAGAACAAACAGATGTTAATGATCAGCAAAAAAATATTTCATTGAGAGTGAAGAAAGGAGTGAAGCCCAGTGCATTATTGGAGGTCCCCCGGCTGTCTAAACCTATAAGCAGCATAACTAAGGGAGGGTTCAGAGACACATGATCCCTCCCTAATTGTTAGTTAGTTAGTTAGTTAATTCCCTTCCACAGCATGTGGAACACCATTTTGGTGTATGAGGCGGTGCCTATCTCCGTTTCTCTGACCCTATGCCACACAGCTACTGTAAGTAGTGAAAACTACAGTGGGGGGTCAGTCCTCTGGTAGCTCTGTGCGTAACTTAATTGTAATTGTACAATTACAATTGTAGCCCTAAGTGTAGGCTATATCAAAAAGGAAGGTTTTAACCCTATTCTTAAAAGAAGAGATCGAGTCTGACTCCCGAATCCAGATTGGCAGCTGGTTCCACAGGAGAGGAGCTTGATAACTGAAGGCTCTGCCTCCCATTGTACTTTTGGAGATTCTAGGTATTACAAGTAATCCAGCATTTTGGGAGTGTAGTGCTCTGTTAGGATAATAGGGTAGTATCAGATCTTTTAAATAAAAAGGGTCCTGATCTTTGTAAGTAAGAAGAAGGATTTTAAACTTAATTCTAAACTCTATGGGAAGCCAGTGAAGGGAGGCTAGAACCGGAGAGATATGATCTCTCTTTCTAGTACCTGTTAAAACTCTTGCTGCCACATTTTGGATCAACTGAAGACTTTTTAAAGATGTTTTAGGACAACCTGATAATCAAGAGTTACAGTAATCTAATCTAGAGCAAACAAAAGTGTGGATCAGTTTCTCAGCATCACTCTGAGACAAGATGCTCCTAATCTTGGCAATATTACGCAAATGATAGAAGGCAGTCTTAGAAACAAATTTAATATGTGAATTGAAAGACAGATCTTGATCAAAAATAACTCCAAGGTTCCTCACAGAGCTATTAAGAGAAAGAGTAACCGCATCCAAACTAAAAGTTTGATTTGGAAAGGTATTTCTAAGGCTTTTTGGACCAACAAGAATGACTTCAGTCTTATCTGAATTTAATAGCAGGAAATTACAAGTCATCCAAGCTTTGATTTCCTTAAGACAGGCTTCTAACTTGGCTAATTGATTACTATCATCTAGCTTCATTGACAGGTATAATTGTGTGTCATCTGCATAACAATGAAAATGTATACAGTGCTTTCTAATAATGTTTCCTAATGGAAGCATATATAAACTAAAAAGAGTAGGGCCTAGCACAGATCCCTGTGGGACTCCATGACTGAGCTTTGAGTTGGAAGAAAACTCATTACTGACATGAACAAACTGAAACCTATCAGATAAATAAGACCTAAACCACTGCAACGAAGTTCCATTAAGTCCAACATAGTACTCTAATCTATCAAGTAGAATATTATGATCGATAGTATAAAAAGCTTCACTAAGGTCTAAAAGGACAAGTACAGAAACAAGTCCATTATCAGATGCAATAAGGAGGTCATTAGTGACCTTCACTAAGGCTGTTTCAGTACTATGATGGATTCTAAACCCAGATTGAAACTCTTCAAGTAAACCATTTCCCTGCAAGTGGTCAAATAATTGCATAGCAACAACTCTTTCTAAGATTTTTGAAATGAAAGGGAGATTAGAGATTGGTCTATAGTTAGCTAAAACTCCTGCATCCAGCGTTGGCTTTTTGAGTAAGGGTTTAATTACAGTTGTTTTAAAAGCCTGCGGTACATAGCCTAAAGTTAATGAAAAATTGATGATTTGAAGAATAAAGCTACCAATAAATGGGAAGACTTCTTTAAATAACCTGGTAGGAATAGGGTCTCAAAGAAAAGTTGAAGGCTTGGATGAGGAAATTTTTTTGTCTAACTGTAAAAGGTCAGTTGGAGTAAACTCATCCAAACAGATATCAATTGAATAGTTGTAGTAGTTACTGTATTTAAGTTAACAGTGGGAAGTATCTGATTGATTTTATCTCTGACAGATGAAATTTTATTATTGAAAAAGTTCATGAAGTCCTGACTAGTAAGCTCTAAGGGAATGCTAGGATTGACAGAGTCCTGACTCTTTGTCAGCCTGGCTACAGTGCTGAAAAGGAACCTGGGATTATTCTTGTTCTCTTCTATTAATGCAGAATAATAACTCGTTCTAGCTTTTCTAAGAGATTTTTTTTATAAATTAAAAGATGATTTCTCCAAGCTAAATAGATTTCATCTAAATTAGTGGAGCGCCATTTTCTTTCTGATTAACGAGTCTTCTGTTTTAAGCTACGAGTTTCTGTGTTGAACCAAGGAGTTAGAAATCTCTGATTTGACTTTTTCTTTTTTAAAGGGCCTGCCATGTCTAGAGTCTGATGCAGAGAAGCTGTAACAGTATCTACCATGCTATCAATTACAGAAGGAGCAAGCTGTCTGTAGCTTATTTCCGTTGTGTTGACACATGACATAGAGGAAACAGTCTGCATAAATTTCGTTACAACATCATCTGAGAGGCATCTACTGTAGTAATATTTTTCTTTAGGAGCCAAATAGTCAGAAATAATAAAATCAAAGGTTAACAGACAATGGTCTGACAGTACAGGGTTATGAGGAGACACTACCAGATTTTCTGTTTCTATGCCATATATCAGAACAAGGTCCAACATATGGTGGAGATAATGGGTATATGGTATGGTGCCATATTAAGGCAGTTACTATCTACATGTATATTAAAGTCCATCCATCTTCTTCCGCTTAATCCTTTTCGGGTCATGGGGGCACTGGAGCCTATCCCAGCATCTTTGGGCGAGAGGCAGGGTACACCCTGGACAGATCACCGGTCCATCGCAGGGCCAACACAGAGAGACAGACAACCATTCACTCTCACAGTCATACCTAAGGACAATTTAGAATCCCCAGTTTAATGCCAATTAACCTAACTTGCATGTTTTTGGCATGTGGGAGGAAACCGGAGAAATCCCGGAGTAAACCCACACAGACATGGGGAGAACATGCAAACTCCACACAGATCACTGTTGGTCGGGGTTGGGGTCGAACCCAGGATCCCCCGGCCAAGGGTGAGTTGCTGTGCTGCCGCAGTGCTAACCACTCCACCACCGCGCTGCCCATAAGTCCCCTACTATAATTATTCTAATCTGATTTCAGCACTAAATCAGCTAAGAATTTGGCAAATTCGGATAAAATCTCTGAGTAGGTTGATGGAGGATGGAGGTTTTCACTTATCAGCAATCAGTGGGAAGAAATTCAGTGAAATCTGCTGTTGAAGACACTGGTTGGAGGTAAAGCCTGCAGGGTCTTGGCCCTCCATGGCACATGATTGGACACCCCTGGTATAATGTTTTTGACCCAGCTGTCCGTTTGTTACCTCTGCCAAGGGAGGAGGTAATGTTTTCAGTGGTGTTGGTTGATTTGTTGGTTTGTCTGTTAAAGTTATGAATGGATTTAGATGAAATTTTCACCAGAGGTGGTTCTTAGGCTACAGATGAACCCATTACATTTTGGTGATGATCCAAGAATGGATTCCTCAGCCAAGGCTCTTATCTTCTCACAATGTGTTAGCAACAATACTCCAAAACTAATGGACAGACTTTGATGCAATTTTCACCACAAGTGGCTCTAGGCCTACACACAAACCCATTACATTTTGGAGGTGATCCATTAGAGACGGAAGGAGCCTTGGTGGAGGTATGCGCTCTCTGAGTGCTTTTCTAGTTTGACATTTTATGTTGTTGCCAGTCAAGTTTCCACATTTCTGATTAGATTGACTTCAAATTTATACAGAAGCTTTAAGAAGAAGACATCTCTATTGTCATTTAATCCATACAGCCAATCATATACAGTAGAACGAAATTACGTTTCTCCTATCTACAATGTTAATCACATGTAGAATCAGAGGGGTTGCTGCCATGCAAGGCGCCGCCACAAACAACTTCTCCTTCCCCCATTCTATTACGCTGAGCACCAAGCTAGAAGGTGGGAAGTACCATTTTTATATGGTCTTTAGTATGACCTGGCTGGGACTTTAACCCCCAACCGGAAGGTTGGGGGGCAGATGCTCTATCAACTAGGCCACCATTCTGGTTTAACTCATCAATACTGTAGAAGAGTTCAGTTTTCAAACACATCTAATGAGGGGTTCTATTTTAGATGGGAGGTGGACTTGTACTTTTTCTTTAAATTTTATGTTGATCACAGTATCACTCCCTGATATGGGGATGGATGGGGTATGTGAGCTTCCTCACTAAAGTTCTTTATTTTCTTTAAATTATGTTACCAAACAGGTTTTCACCTTGTGCAACCAAAAAAAAAAAATGTTGAAAACTAAGTTTTTAAGCTTTGTGGGGCACATTTGTCGTTGGATTATATTCTGTTCATTGTCTGTCCTTGCTGCTTGTTATCTGAGCCACATTTGTGTTTGAAGGATGTTCTTTGAAAAATGAACTGACGCACTGTTGAAATAATTAAAGCCAACATTCACACCCATTCTGTGAGGTGTGTGTGTGGAAGTGGATCAGAATAATCCTTCTGAGTTGAGGTGAAAGAGCAGATTATATGTACTCGACATTCGTTATGGATTATATGATTGCTAAAAAAATATTCTTTTATGTTGTGTTATGTAGTTTTGATATAATCTATCCTCAGCACACTCTCTTTATCTGTGCTTGATATGTTATGCACTATGTGTGTGATTATATATTTTATTAGCAGTTTAGAGCTAGAATGAGTATTCATCTAAGAAGTTTCCAGAAAGTTTTTTTTAACTGGCTCTGACCTACTTCTGTCAGCAATATTTATGTAAAATTAGCTGCATGGGCTCCTTTTAATTACTCACATATAACTGATCAAACTATTTTCTGCTTCATTTTGTGCTTGAAGTCTTGCTAAGTTAAGTACAACACATCGATGGCTTTCACACTTAGTATTGTTCATGTCTGTGTGATTTTTGCAGACTTAGAGATCCAAGCAGATTATCCAAGAGTCAGCGACTCATCACCTGGCTGGCAGACACGTAAGTTACTGATTTGTGCAAACATGCATTTACATTCTTTGATTTTCAGAGTGGCTAAATCAGTGGATGTTTAAAGAAAAGCACTGTTTTAAACTCATACATCTAGATTGCATTTTTTTTCTTTGTGGTACTAACAGTCCACTACTGTGAATAATGAACACTAGAATTCCTTATATGTTGGTGTGCACCTGAGTGATGAGTTTTGTTTTGTTTTTTTCTTTTGCAGTTTGCTGATGAGAAAAGCTCTTTTTGACCATTTAACTGCCAGAGGAATTCAGGTAAAAGTTTGACTTTTACATAATCATGTAAATGGGGCACTTGGATTATTGCAGGATCACAGTGATAATGATAGTAATAAAAACTTTTTTTTAACCTTTATTTATTCAGGGGCGGTCCATTGAGAGGCACCCTCTCTTTTTCAGGGACGCCCTGTTACACATTCTGGAAGCTGTTCAGTACAACCACAGACTGACCTGTGGCCACTAAAGCATTTGGGGTTAAGGGGCTTGCTCAGGGCACCACAGTGGGGCTATGGCAAGGTGCGGCAAACACTGCTTTATCATCTGTCCCACTCAGATCTGATCCTGCCGGTCCAGGAATTAAACCAGCAACCCTCCAGTCACAAGTTCACATCTTTAACCATTAGGCCACCACTTTGCTACTTATAAAATACATGGTTACAAAGGGTTTCACAATGAGAAAATCCATCTTACCAGACAATTGGAATCTTATGTGATTTGATTTGTTAATGCGTTTGCCAGCCAAACAGCCATATGACATGTCAAAGATTTTTTCAGCACAGTGGAGGAATTTTGGTGAGATTTACCTTTGGTAGAAAGGCATGGAGTTAATTCCGTTGGCCAATTCTTGTTCTGTAAGGGACAGGTTTCCAAAACTCTCTGTCCAGATGGTTGTAAACCATATCTGCTTAATCCAGGAATCAGCAGTCTCTACTTTGGAATGGACCATTCTGAACAATTTTTTGGCCAAAAACCCTGCAGACTGCCACAAAACATATTTGAACCTTAAACTGAACTTCTTTTGTATACTGAGTCAAAAGAATATACTGGCCTGTCAACACTGGAGTTTCCGCTTTCTTATTAAGTATGAAAATTTCTCATAAATTTGTCTGGTCCCATAAAGTTGCAGCTTTGTCGTTTCATGCTTGTTTTCAGTTTGACTCAGTCAAGAGACGAGAGAATAGTTTATGCATTTGTCGAAGCGTCACCGGTGTTGTCTTTGTAATTGTGTGAAATGTTAAATCCCAGGTTAAAAGTTTTTATAGACCCAAAAGATAGTTGGCAAGCTTTTCTACCATGTCTTGTTTCTCTTAAATTTGCATCTCTGTTCTCATAAATTTGTGATTGTTTTCTTGCTATTTTTGGGACCTTTCTATCCCCCGCTGGCCGAAGAGCCCTTTGGGCGAAGACTGAAGGGGGATTATGTTATGAGTCAGTCCATCTGTCTGTCCCACTTCTGTGAAATGGACTCCTCTTACAGTTTTGTTCAGTTGTTTCAAAATTTGGTACTGTACTGTGGTTTGATGATGTGGCACATATTGCAATTTGGTTCTGATTGGATGATTTTTGCAGGAGTTGTAGCCCCTGACCTATGGCCTCCTGTTTCACCTCACTTCATAGCCAGTAACTGTCTTGTGAAATCAACTCCTCCTACAGTTTAGCTCCGATTGTTTTGAAATTTGGTACCATGCTTTGATATACTCTGATGATGCGCATATTGCAATTTCACTCTCATCGGATGACCTTGAGATCAAAGGTCAGAGCTTCCCTAAATCTTCTAAACATTAATAACTACTGAAAGAAATGATGTAGGATTTTCAAATTGATACAGTAGTTGTACCTAATACACATCTTGGATGATTTACACCCTGACCCAACTATGGGTTTGGGGTCATGGGGTCAAAGTTATCATTGCAGTTGCACTATGGTAAATGCTATATTTGCTATTAATATAAAACGAGTAAACCTAGGGCCACCAAAACCTGGTATACAGGTTCACCTTGGGATCCTGAGCTCTGACTATGGGTTTGGGGTCAAAAGGTCAAGGTTAACATTCCCCATGCCTTATTACTGTACAACAAGTAAGTTAGGATCACCAAACTTGGTACACAGGTTCACCTTGGGATCCTGCCCTACAACTATGGGTTGTATACTTTGTTGTATATTCGTGGATGATGGGCTTATCATAATTTGCTTCTTTCACAGTAATTATATTGAAAAGTTGAAAACTGCTCTTCATCAGTAAGTATTGGGATCTTCAAAGAAAATGGAGGTGGGGGATATTGCACTCGCCTCAGAGTGCTCTTGTTCATTGATTTATGGATTTTTTTCTCCTATAAATCTGCAATTTCTTCATCCTCTTTGGTCTTTGACCAGCCGGGTATTATGTCCGTCTTTCCCACTTTTGTGAAATCATCTCCTCCTATAGGTTTGTTATCCCCTGCTGGTCGAAGTCCAAAGGGGTCGAAGAGCCCTTTGGGTGAAGCCGAAGGGGGATTATGTTATGGGTCAGTCCGTCCGTCCGTCTGTTCCACTTTTGTGAAATCAACTCCTCCTACGTCTTGTTCTGATTGTTTTGAAAGTTGGTACCATGGTTTGATATACACTGATGATGCACATATTGCAATTTGGTTATGATCGGATGATTTTTGCAGGAATTATATCCCTTGACCTATGACCTCCTGTTTCACCTCACGTCATAGACAGTAACTGTCTTGTTAAATCAACTCCTCATACAGTTTTGTTCCAAATGTTTTGAAACTTGGTACCATGGTTTGATATACACTGATGATGCGCATATTGCAATTTGACTTTCATTGGATGACCTTGAGGTCAAAGGTCAGAGGTCAGATTTTCCCTAAATCTTCTAAATGCAATAACTACTGAAAGAAATGATGTAGGCTTATCAAATCAAATCAATACAGTAGTTGTATCTAAGACGCATCTTAGACGACTTACACCCTTACTTGACTTTGGGTTTGAGGTCAAAAGGTCAAAGTTAACATTCCATTTGCACTATCAAATCTGAGGGTGTTGAAGAAGGAGAGTGTCACAAAGGCCTTCTCCGCATCAAGGACGTTGTCCTTGCTCATAGTCACGTACATGACGAATGTGGTCAGGGCGACCAGGAAGGGTTGCTGTAAAGCAAGGGCAACCACACCTGGTACACGTGTTCACCTTGGGATCATGACCTCTGACTGTGGGGTTGGGGTCAAAGGTCAAGGTTAACGTTCCCTATGCCTTATTTCTAAATGCAATAAATCTCTGTCCGTTTGTGGGTGTTCCTTGCATATCTCCCAAACCGTTCATCAGACTGGCCTCAGATTTTATAAGTGCTTTGCTGAGGTTACGAGGGTGTGCATTCCCGAGTATGGAGTTGCTCAGTCAAAATATGTAATTTTTATCAATAAAAATTTAGCCACTGTGCCATTGCCTCATGCTCTGGCTTCTAGAAGTGTGGGTAGGGTTTCGGATCAACTCCGTACCGATTGGATAATACACAGCATCAGGACCAGTCACCAGAGCGCTCCGTAAACAAAACAAGGAAGTGAAAAGCGACAAATTTGACCAGAAAAAGAGAATACTGAAGATTTATTGCTTAAAAACTTATACTATGATGCTGCCGTGATTGCGTAGTTCTAAAGGATAATTCAGTGTATGTGGAGAGCACAAGGTGCAGGGGAAGGGGGGCAGCCAGACCGCCTTACCACAGTCCTTCCCAGGAAGCCAAGCCCAGCCTGCCTGGTTAACGGGAGTCTCGGCTGCTGCTTCACCCGTACGCCACTGCTGTCCTTTGTGGCACCGTGGGTTCAACATGGCGCTCCTCCTGGTGCACGGCTATCTAAAAATGAAAAGTTAATAATAATACCACCATGATTGTGGAGCGGAATAGCCAGCTTAATTGCGTATCATATGTGGACACATATGCACGCTTTAACTAAATGACGACTGTGACAAAAACCACCCAAATAACGAAATATATCATTTTTTATTTACTGACAAATGGGCAACACTGATGCAACAGTTGCAACCAAATGGGTCATCCTGCTGTGTATAATAATGTTAAGTGTTTTGTACTTATAATATTGCTAAAATATAAAAGGATGCACTACAATGGGTCTCAAATATTTGTAAACATGTCCTGTTATAGTACTACATGAATTTATTGACGATAAATTATAAACTACACTTATAAACTAAAACAGTTGATGAGTGAACAACTCCCATTCCGCAAAGTGCAAGATACAGCACTTACGAATATACATAACTCATAAAAGATCACACAAATACAGTGGTGTGAAAAAGTGTTTGCCCCTTCCTGATTTCTCTTTTTTTTGTATGTTTATCACCCTTAAATGTTTCAGATCATCAAACAAATTTAAATATTAGACAAAGATAACACAAGTAAACAAAAAATGCAGTTTTTAAATGAAGGTGTTTATTATTAATTGTAAAAAAAAATCCAAACCTACATGGCCCTGTGTGAAAAAGTGACCCCCCCCCCCAAACATAAAAAATTAACTGTGGTTTATCACATCTTTGGAAAGCTGAGTTCATTTTCTCTAGCCACACCCAGATCTGATTATTGCCACATCTGTTCTGAATCAAGAAATCACTTAAATAGGACCTGCCTGACAAAGTGAAGTAGACCAAAAGATCCTCAAAAGATAGACATCATTCTGCGATCCAAAGAAATTCAGGAGCAAATGAGAAAGTAATTGAGATCTATCAGTGTGGAAAAGGTTATAAAGCCATTTCTAAAGCTTTGGGACTCCAGCGAACCACAGTGAGAGCCATTATCCACAAATGGCGAAAACATGGAACAGTGATGAACCTTCCCAGGAGTGGCCAGCCGACCAAAATTACCCCAAGAGTGCAGCGATGACTCATCCAAGAGGTCACAAAAGACCCCACAACAACATCCAAAGAACTGCAGGCCTCACTTGCCTCAGTTAAGGTCAGTGTTTATGACCCCACCATAAGAAAGAGACTGGGCAAAAATGACCTGCATGGCAGAGTTCCAAGACGAAAACCACTGCTGAGCAAAAAGAACATAAAGGCTCATCTCAGTTTTGCCAGAAAACATCTTAATGATCCCCAAGACTTTTGGGAAAATACTCTGTGGACTGACGAGACAAAAGTTGAACTTTTTGGAAGGTGTGTGTCCCATTACATCCGGCGTAAAAATAACACAGCATTTCAGAAAAGGAACATCATACCAACGGTAAAATATGGTGGTGGTAGTGTGATGTTCTGGTGCTGTTTTGCTGCTTCAGGACGTGGAAGACTTGCTGTGGTAAACAGAACCATGAATTCTGCTGTCTACCAAGAAATCCTGAAGGAGAATGTCCGGCCATCTGTTTGTGACCTCAAGCTGAAGCGCACTTGGGTTCTGCAGCAGGACATTGATCCAAAACACACCAGCAAGTCCACCTCTGAATGGCTTAAGAAAAACAAAATGAAGACTTTGGAGTGGCCTAGTCAAAGTCATGACCTGCATCCAGTGGAGATGCTGTGGCATGACCTTTAAAAGGTGGTTCATGCTCGAAAACTCTCCAGTGTGGCTGAATTACAACAATTCTGCAAAGATTAGTGGGCCAAAAATCCTCCACAGCACTGTAAAAGACTCATTGCCAGTTATCGCAAACACTTGATTGCAGTTGTTGCTGCTAAGGGTGGCCCAACCAGTTATTAGGTTTAGGGGCAGTCACTTTTTTTTATACAGGGCCATGTAGGTTTAGATTTTATTTTCCTTTAATAATAAACACCTTCATTTAAAAACTACATTTTGTGTTTACTTGTGTTATCTGTCTTATATTTAAATTTGTTTGATGATCTGAAACATTTAAGTGTGACAAACGTACAAAAAAATGAGAAATCAGGAAGAGGGCAAACACTTTTTCTCACCACTGTAAGTACAAGCACAGCATGAAAATGCTACATGTAAAAAAGCAACTTTTAACCAGGATTAACACCAGCCTATTTTGTCAGATGATGTTGACACAAGCGCAAAATACTGTCATGGTCCGAGCGCCAATCTCGTCCGCGCTCGGGCCATACATCTTCTCCACCAGGTTTGACAGCAGAGTTACCTTCTGGCTCCCCGAGCTCTTATTGTGACAGTGCTCGGAGGAGCTTCCTGCTGTCAAAGTCGAACAGCTGTGCTGCATTCGCGGCTCATCAGTGGCCGACATTTAAGCGGACGGTGAATGCAGCCCAATGCAGCAGTCTCGTCGAACATCCCTTATCATTCCAAGTCTTCTTATCGTTAACGAGCATCCCTCGTCCACAGTCTGGATCGTAGGTGAGCTTTGTGTTAGCCTTATGTTTTCCTTGTCTAGTGTTTTGTGCCTTAGCCCACCGTGGCTCATTACTTTGTTACTTTGTGTTATCCTTTACCCTTAATAAACATCATTGCAAACTCATTGGAGACTTGTGGCGTCTTATGGTGGCTTGCGAGGGCCACCCATGACAGTAGACTGCCGCCAGGGCGCCTAAACGGAGGCGCCAAACCGAGACGCCGTTTCCGGTGAGTTTGCATAAGTGGACATTTGCTCTTTCCTGTCTGGGTATTGCGTGTTGATAGAATGCCGTTGCGGAGGGGCCACGCTTGGAGTCGGGACTATGGGCTGGCGGAGGCTTTGGAATACGTGGACGAAACACTCATCGCTGCGTCCCTCCTCGACTATCACAGCGACGTACGCTGGTACCTGGACCTTGCTGAGGATGTCCTTAATCATCTCCCTCGGTACGCCGACCATCCTGAAGTCGACATTAGGAGGGCCGACATCGCTGCACAGCGCGAGATTCTCCGTATGGTAGAGGAGGACTACGGCGCGAAGCAGAGGAGAAGGCATCCCCACTCCCCGCTTTGGGATCCTGTTCCTGTCCTCGATCCACCCCTTGAGTTCACGCCACCCGGGGGTTGTCGAAGACGTCGGCGCCCCAACCAAGATAAACCTCAGCAAGAACCCCATCCGGATCCTGTTCCGGGTCGTCGGAGGAACTCTGCCTCCCAGCCAGCTGCTCCTTCGGCGTCACATCAGGAGGGAATCCCCGCAGCATCTCCCCCCCCGGGCCACCTGTTCCCGCTGTCCCGTCAGCTGGTCGTGCCTGGATCGTCTTGGCTGTCGTCCCCTCCTCTGTGACGTCACCTTCAGCTGCAGAGAGAGTTCTGAGTCCTGCCCCGGCGAAGCCTGTTCGTGGTCCGTCGCGAGCGGCCCCTCCTCGTCCTTCCAGGGAGCCCTCTGTCACCATCCGGCAGGGAAAGGGAGGAGCAACGTCCCCTACAGCAGGCGCCATCCTCCCTCCGGGAGACAGGCAAGTGCAAGTTCCTTCTTCTCGCCAAAGTTGTGATTTGTCTTGTCTGACTCCTGGGGGCGGAGTTCGGGGTTCGCAGTCCCCTGAGCTCCCACCACCTGCTGTAGCCCTGATTATTAAATCTGCTGCCTCTGTGTCTCCATCCGCTGAGCGGTCCTCGACGCCAGGCCAACGTCGCTGAATGAGGAGGGGGCCTGCGGCTCTGGAGAGCTTGGTTCCAGCCCCGCAGCCACGTCATGGGCGGAGGATGAGAGAGGACTGCAGCATGGAGCCTGCGCCGATGACGAAATGTCCCCGGGTGCCCACAGACGAGCGGTCCGATCCAGCGGGTCGAGGGTCCCCTGCCACCACGCCGTGCGGGTTGTTGGCGTGGACTTCAGTGCTGGAGGGTCCTCAGGCTGCAGAAACCATCAAGCCAGCTGCGGAGCCCGACGTAGCTGAGTGGGAGCCGGAAGACGATCTCCTTCCGTCTGAGCCCAGATCGTCGGAGTCCTGGACAGCGGCAGAACCCGAGTACAGGCAAGTGCGCTACTTTGGTTTTTCTCCTCTCTATTCTGGAGCACTTTTGCCTGTCTCTTGGTGAGACGAGCCAGGGGCAGCCATCCGCTGCGCCCAAACTCGTCTCGCTGGGCCCTGTCGCTACCGGTGATCCTGATCCCGGTTCTTTTCTCTCTCCTGAGCCTTCTCCCAGGGTCACTGGTGCGGAGCTGGTTCTGATTGCTGTGCTGGAGGTTCCGGGTTCGGGGTTGGAGGTCGGTACTGGAGCTGCGCCGGCCCAGTCGGGGTCCAATGCAGGTGCAGCCGTGACCCAATCGGGGTGCATCGCGGGTGCAGCCGAGACCCAATCGGGGTCCATCGCGGGTGCAGCGCCAGTAGGGCTCAAGGTCGGTGAGGGAGCTGCAGATCCCCTCCTACCTGACACTGGACGGGCTCGTCATCATCTTCTCTCCCCTCATCCAAGTCACCACCCCTGCTCATCATCGCCGGGGGCCGTTGGGAGCCTTCTACACTTGGCCCGGCTCTCCCACGTTTTTTCCCCACCAGGGAGGCCACCGCGGGCTGTTTTTCCACGGTTCTGGTGGCTGAGGGACTCGGGTCGGCCACCCGAGAAACTGTTTCACCGGTTCGGCTTCTTGGGTCGGCCACCCGACATGCTGTGTTTGCTGCGGGGCGACCTGGTTCAGCCGCCAGAGATTTGGACTTTCTGGGCCTGGAACTGGGGTAGGCCGCCCGAGCACGTTCTGATCCACTTATTCCCCTGTTGGCCTTGGGACGCAGGGAGACCACCAGAACTGTCCCCGTGGGTTTTTGGTCCCTGCCTGTCACCATTTCCCTGTACTGTCTGGGTTGAAGGTCATGCAGGGTGATAATCTTGTTCTATGTGCTGCCTGTGTTAATGTGTTTTTTTTTCTTCTGTCTTGGTCGTCCTGTGTGTTTTTGTACCTTTGGGGAGTATGGTGTTTTCTGTTATCTTGCCCTGTAATTGTTTCGTTCATAGCCCGCCTTAATCTTGATTTTTGCTTTTGGGAATATTGTGTTTTCTGTTATCATGCCCTGTAATTGTTTCATTTGTGTCTGCCTTAATCATGGTTTTGCGTTTGGGGACATTGTATTTTCTGTTTTCGTGCCCTGTGTGATTCATGTATTTGGGAGTTTTGTCTTTCTTTTTCTGGTCGTCTCCGTGCTCTGTTTTCATTATGTCTTTTGGTTTATGGCTGGGCCTCTCCCTCCTGGCCCGTTCCCCCATCCGCCCACCCTGGGGGAAGTGGGGGGCTTGGGTGTCCCTGGGCGTTCAGAGCCCACCCTCGGGGGGGAGGTACTGTCATGGTCCGAGCGCCAATCTTGTCCACGCTCGGGCCATACATCTTCTCCACCAGGTTTGACAGCAGAGTTATCTTCTGGCTCCCCGAGCTCTTATTGTGACAGCGCTCGGAGGAGCTTCCTGCTGTCAAAGCCGAACAGCTGTGCTGCATTTGCGGTTCATCAGTGGCCGGCATTTAAGCGGACGGTGAATGCAGCCCAATGCGGCAGTCTCGTCGAACATCCCTTATTATTCCACGTCTTCTTATCGTTAACGAGCATCCCTCATCCACGGTCTGGATCGTAGGTGAGCTTTGTGTTAGCCTTATGTCCTTGTCTAGTGTTTTGTGCCTTAGCCCACCGTGGCTCATTACTTTGTTACTTTGTGTTATCCTTTACCCTTAATAAACATCATTGCAAACTCATCGGAGACTTGTGGCGTCTTATGGTGGCTCGCGAGGGCCACCCATGACAAATACAAGCAGAGCACTGAGTTAGTATTGATGGCTAATTAGCTTGCTCATTGTCTGCATACAGGAGACAACGTGTTGTTTGTTCAAAGTGAGCTTGCCTCCACTGGGATAAATAACGTAAAAGATGCATCATATCACATCATATTATATCACTCACCATCCTCTATCACGGTTTTCAACAATGATGATGCCGTGGTTGGGTCGACGCCACTCTGCCTCCGGTCTGCTTTCACCAGTTGGTGGCCGTGAATTCATTTCAAGTTGCTCCGTCTAGTTCCCTCTGGATTCTTTCACCAGCCACCAAGCGCAGAAAAGTCTGCACCTTGTCCTTGGACCACGGTGTTGATTTGTGTGTAGCTATTTATCTTGATTACACTCACGCTTGCTGTTGATGATTTTAATGGTGGAGTTGCTGCTTGCCCTGGCCAATCAATGGCCTGCAGTCCGTTTATATCACATTTTCAGCTCTACTCAGCTCACTTGGAACCCAAAAGGAGTAAGTACTGGGTACTAATGGAAAACCCTTCAAACATAGTAGAGTTGAGGCGAGTCGGGCTGAGTAGATAGATAGATAGATAGATAGATGTTCTTTATTGATCCCAAACTGGGAAATTACAGTTACCCATAGATTACCCATGGAAGGTAAAACTAGCACGACTATAAAACCTATATACATCATAGCTTAATATATGATGACCTGTATAAACACATGAATCATCCCATTGCACAAAGAAGGACTATCAGGAGCAGAGTGAAAATGTGAGGTACCAGTTAGTCTGTAAGGTGCAGTGTGGCAGCATAGCTATGACCAGAATACAACATCATAGTGAGTTATTGTACAGTGAAATTGCATGTGGCAGGAAAGATTTCCTGTACTTGGCTGTTTGACAACGAAGCTGTAGTAGTCTACTGGAGAAAGTGATTCGCTGTCTATCTAGTGTATGGTGGAGGGGGTGATCAGGATTGTCCCTGATGGATCGCAGTTTATTTAGTGTTCTCCTCTCCACCACTGTCTCAAAGGTCTCCAGTCTGAGACCAATTACAGAGCCAGCCCTCATGATAATCTTGTCAAGTCTGTTGATATCTCTGGCCCTGATACTGCTACCCCAACAGACAGCAGCAAAGTAGATGGCGCTGGCGACAACGGTCTGGTAGAAAAGCTCCAGCATCCTGCTGCACACGTTGAAGGATCTCAGCTTTCTCAGGAAGTAGAGTCTGCTCATCCCCTTCTTGTGCGCAGCATCGGTGTTGGATCTCCAGTCCAACCCACTGCTGATCCTGACACCCAGATATTTGTAGTCCTCAACCACTCCCACATCCTTCCCCCTAATCTGCAGTGGCGAGAAGGAGTCTTCCTCTTCCTGAAGTCAATCACCATCTCTCTGGTCTTGCTGACATTCAACCTCAGGTGATTCTGCTCCGTCCACTCCACAAATCTGTCTACCAGTGCCCTGTACTCCCCTTCCTCTCCTCCTCTTATACACCCCACAACAGCTGAGTCATCAGAGAATTTCTGCAGGTGGCATGACTCAGTGTTGTACTGAAAGTCAGTGGTGTATAAGGTAAAAAGAAAAGGAGAGAGCACAGTCCCCTGTGGAGCTCCCGTATCACTAGCCACCACTCCAGACAAGGCATTGCCCAGCCGGACAAACTGTGGTCGGCCTGTCAGGTAGTCAGTAATCCAGGAGATCACAGAGCTGTCAACCCCCATCACCCGCAGCTTCTCACCCAGCAGCAGTGGCTGGATGGTGTTAAAGGCACTGGAGAAATCAAAAAAAGTGATTCTCACAGTATCTCCTCCACCATCCAGGTGCAGATGGGCTTGTTGCAGCAGGTAGATGACAGCATCTTCAACTCCTAAATGGGGCTGATATGCAAACTGCAGAGGGTCCAGCCACGTCTTCACCTGCGGCCTCAGGTGGGCTAAGACCAGTCTCTCCAGGACCTTCATCACATGAGATGTGAGGGCAACTGGTCGGTAGTCATTCAAATCCGATGGAGATGACTTCTTGTGGACAGGAACCAGGCAGGATGTCTTCCACAGCACCAGTACTCTCTCCAGACTCAGGCTCAAGTTGTACAGGTGTTATCAGTACTGGAGCTAGTTGGTTGGCACAGGTCCTCAGGGTCCTTGCGGAGATGCCATCAGGGCCTGAAGCCTTCCGCTGACAGTCTCTCCAGCTGTTTCTCCACCTGATGTGTAGTCACCATGAAGTGAGGGAGGGTCCTGGTGCCCCCTGAGGAGGAGGAGGGGGGAGATGGAGAGAGGTTCTGCACAGGAGGGTGGGTGGGGAGGGGTGCATGGGGGTCTGGTTGTGTTGCTCAGGTGACAGACTGTGAGTTGAACCTATTAAAAAACAGATTCAGTTCCTCAGCTCTCTCCTGGCTCCCAGATGGCTGCCCGACTCTCCCCTTGCACCCAGTTATTTGTTTAATTCCCTCCCACACATCTTTAGTGTTGTTTTTCCTGAGTTTCTCTTCCAACGTCCTCCTATAATTGTCCTTGCACCTCGTCAGCATCTCTCTCAGCTCATGCTGAACTCCCCTCAGCTTCTCCTTGTCTCCAGCCCTAAAAGCTCTCTTCTTTTTGTTCAGAAGTGCTTTCAGGTCACTGGTGACCCCTGGTCTGTTGTTGGAGAAGCAGTGTACAGTCTGAGCTGGCATGGTTGTGTCTTCACCGAATCTGATGTCTTCTGTGATGCAGTCAGTCATATTGTCTATGTCCACCCCATGTGGTTCACAGAGTACGCTCCAGTCTGTCATCTCGAAGCAGTCCTGTAGTGCATCAGCAGCCTTCTGTGTCCACCTCCTCACAGTCCGTGTATAAGCAGGCTGCCTTTGCACAAGGGGGACGTACTTGGGTGTTAACATGACCATGCAGTGATCCGATTTGCCAATGGGGGGTAGAGCTGTGGCACTATATGCATCACTGACATTGGCATACAGTAAATCCAGTGTTTTGTTCTCTCTGGTGGGACAGTCAACAAACTGGTGAAAATTTGGTAGCGTTTTTCCCACTGAGACATGGTTAAAATCACCTGTAATGGCCATGAATGCATCCGGGTGCTTCTGTAGTAATGTGGCTGCAGTGGAGCTGATGACATCACAGGCCACCGCTGCGTCAGCTGACGGAGGGACGTAGACGATAATAATCGAAGCGCACTTCATTTCTCGCGGCATATAATTAGGTCTCATACTAACAGCCAGCAGTTCAATGTCTGGGCTGCAGCACTTTTCCTTCACATAAATGTGTCTAGGATTACACCACCGCTCATGGTGGTTAAAGGTACTAGTAGAAAAGGGGCTTTACTATACAATGAGTAGAGCTAGGGTCACCAAACTTGGTACATGGATTTACCCTATGACCCTTAATGTGACTATGGTTTTGGGATCGCAAGGTCAAAGGTCAACATCAAAACAACTTATAAGATAAGCCTTTATTAGTCCCACAGTGTGGAAATTCCATTATAAATATTATAAACTATATCTCAACAACAACAAAAGCTAGGGTCACTAAACCTGGTACACAGGTTCACTCTGAGACAATGACCTCTGACTACAGGTTTGGAAGAAAATGGAGGTGGGGGATATTGCACTTGCCTCAGAATGCTCATTTTCTTATAAATTTGTAAATTTCTTAAACATTTTCAACTTTTTGTCACATAAATTTGCAACTTTTTTGAAATAATTTTCACATTTGCCTTTGCAAGTTTTGCCACAAATTTGCATCTTCCTAATCTTTTTTCTATTAGTTAGGAGCAAAGAATACAATTGGTCATTAAAAACTTCTTTATTTGATAACTGATAATAGAATGAATGCATACAGATAAGATGCATGATTCAGGAATACCAACATATTGCAACCCAAACCTGTTTGCTTCCTCTATTGTATGCAGGTTTATGTTTGACTGTTAAACTGATTTCCTCCTATGTATCCCACAGACATTTCCTGACAGTAGAATGTCACCACTGATTTGGTCTATCTGTCCTATCTGAGCCGCTGTTTTTGCTTGTCTTAGTGTTGTGCTACAGTTAAACTACTTTCTGGGAATTGTTCAAACTTCCTAAAAGTTCCAAAATAGACCCTAGAAGCTGCTAACACCGCTGTCAGAACACAGGAGCATTAGTTGTGCATTAACTGCCAAGTCTTGTTTCTGGTTTCAGGTGTACGTTTGGGTGCTGAATGATGATGAGGACTTCCAAAGGGCATTCAACTTGGGAGCCACGGGAGTTATGACAGATTTTCCCACCAGGCTGAAAAACTTCATGGACAGGAATGGCATTTCAAAGCCCCAGTGACCTATAAAAATCTACCTCGCCCCACCTCACCAGAGATTATCCTTCAAGCTGACTGACCTGCCAAACAGACTCTCAACACACACAGACACACTTTTACTTGCAGGCAATCCATCAGAGTTAGTCTCACAGTATTTTACACCTTCCTGAAACCTTTAATGTGTACTGCATTTAGCTCTAGTTTAAGAAAGCTGTAGTCATACTTCTGTTACAGCAAACCTCTGCTTTTTCAGATGCATGAAACATCTGAAAAAGCAGAACATGGTTCTTAAAGGAACCATTTTGCACCTGATTAGTCTGACCAATACAATAATTTGTGTATGCTGTCAGTGCCACAATTAGACAACTTTAGGAACATGCAGCAATATAGAAAAAGTTGCAGTAATTTAACATTAGCACCAGTTCATACTTTGTTTTGCAAAGCAGCTCCACCTCCACCGTTTACAACACTGCAGGGCAGTCTCCTGCAAACACAGTAAAACAGACAGAGATGCTGGATCACACATTGTACTCACAGTTGCTAAATAGGTTGTGCTAGACTTTTGTGTTATCTGTCATTTTGACAGACGCACTTGTAAAAATTCTGTCGTCTATTATCTGTCATTTTAACTGACTTTAATTAGCTCACCCTCAGTGTAATCTGTCAAATGACAGCTTTCAGAATTTTCAGTCACTGCTGAAAAAAATCCGTCAGTAAAAGACAATTTTCAGTTAACGCAACCTCTGTTCTGACTCCACTGAATATCAATTCCATTATAACACTGCTTCTGCAAATGTATGCAAATACATAGACCGTTTATACATATATACAGTATATATGCCATGAAAAATCAACTACTGGTCCACCTTGAGTTCAGAATCAGAATCAGGTTTATTGCCATTGTTCATGTAGTACACAAACTAGGAATTTGTCTCGGTACAATGCTGCAACATTAAACATGATAAGATAAGAGAAATAAACTATACATGTAATAAAGTGTAGGATAAGATTAAGTGATACTGGTCAACAGTTAAAATATATATTAGCCAGCAGCATATACTGTGGAGAACTATATAGTGCAGTCGGTAATGCAGGAAGAAAACAGTGATGATTGACATGAGTCTGGTTGAGCTGCTGTACATGGTGCACGAGAGTCACTTAGTGTTCAGCAGTCTAATGGCAGAGGGGAAGAAGCTGTTCATGTGACGGGAGGTTTTAGTCTGGATGGACCGAAGTCTTCTACCAGAGGGGAGGGGGGCAAACAGTACATGACCAGGGTGTGAGGGATCGGCTATGATCCGGCCAGCACGCCTCCGGGTCCTGGAGATGTACAGATCCTCCAGTTGCGTTGTACAGTTGCGTTCTTCTTTCCTGGATGGATGCCTAAACACTTGCACATACAAATGCACACATTCAGCAGTGGCATTTATCTTTGTTAATGTCTACTTGAAATAGATAGTCTTAAATTTAACAAATATTTATAAGGTTTTTACTTATGTAAAAACCTAAAGTTCAAATCATTTAAACCAGTTTGCTGTTATACCACAGTATAGTAAAAGTATTGTGTGATTACAGATACCAGCAGCTGCAGCTTTGCTGTTATATTGCCATGTTAATTAATCATATTATACTGTGTATATAGGCGGATATTGATGTTTGTGTAAATGTTATATTGAAAGTTTCTCTCTTTAATTCAACCACAATCATTTATTTCAGCAATGTACTGCAATAACCAGTGTTTCTGTATGCTTTCATGTATATGTTTAGTTGGTTTGTGATTAGTGTTTGTTTTTTCTTAAACATGAGATTTTGCACAAAATATGAAACTTGATCTGATAGTATTTTCTTTACATTTCACATTGAATATTTGAGTACTGTAGACATGAGTAATTTTAATAATTTAGCAACCCACTAAAGGCGGTGCCTGTTGGAACACTTAAATGCAAAGTATCTGAAAATGAAATGTTTAAAAAGGAAGATGTTTAATAAAAATTGCTCATGTCAATAGATTGATATGATAATCATTACCAATGACCATTCTTTAATCCAAAGTTGTGACTGCTCTGAGATGACCTGTAATGAATGTAACATTGTCTGAATGTATTGTACGTTATTTTACAGTAAAACAGCATTGCTCAGTCATCTGTTTAGGTTTACCATAGGACATTTTAATTAGTACACATGAAAGGCTGATATTTTGTATCATTTTGAGAGTCGTTTGTTTATTATATTTTCTTTGAGGAAAGCATTTTCATGTATTTGAAATGCTTTGATTTTGAAATTTATTTTGTGGTTTTATTTTGCGTGTTCAAGTGTAACCGTTTGAATATTTTGACTTGGAAGAGATTTACCCATCATCGTGTATGATGTTTAATTTTCTGATTGATGATTTGAAATATTTTTGTCAATAAACACTGAATATCTACAGTTGTATGACAAAATTTTGAGGACCACTTGAAATAACATATTGCAGTGATTTTTTTTTTAAATTATTCCAGTTGAAAAGATGTCAACAAAAAGGTCTCTCTAGAGCAGTGGTCCCCAAACTACGGCCCACGGGCCAGATACGGCCCGCCTCCACATTTGGCCCGGCCCCCTGAACAATACCAGAGACGCTTACCCCCACCCCCTTCCACCCCCTCCTGCACAGAGCTTTTCCCGCACCTCGCTTCAAGTCGGCCGAGCGCCGTCTCGTTCCCCTGCTGAGCGTGTGCTCAGCCATGCATTCTGAGCCATGGATTCTCTGTATCACTGTATAAAGGGCTGACTGTTCATGCCTCACTATCGCACTTAGAATTTGCTCTTAGACAACTGCTCAGAGCTCTGTCACAGAGCGCTGGGTGAGCCTCGTGATGGAGGAATAAAACACCTTTAATCTTCGGCTTGCTGTGTCCGCCTGCACTGATTTTTCCTCCTCACTGGTAAGCGTGATGATTTTTTTTTTTTTTTTTTCAGTCTGGCCATGCGATCGAGACTAATACACGCATAGAATGTGACATTCTATTCCACCCTTCTGCAGTCTGTGCCCCTATCTGAACCCCCCCCCCCTCAGAAAAAAAAAATCCTAGAGTCACCCCTGTCAAATAAAATGGAATAATGGTGAAAAGGTTTGGTAAGAGAAAATTTGATTCAGAATGCAGGGTATTTAACCTGCAGTGGACAAACGATTATTTTTTTGTTCAATGCAAAGAAAAGGCTGTTCAGCAGCGGTGTCTACAAGCCTGCTGGAACCTACAAAAGGATTATAAGGAAGAAACAAGAACTTTGAGAGACTGCTCACATGAGTCATTTAAGGAAGAGATTCTGCTCTGACAACTAAGCTGAGCTTTTACCTGTTCAGATTGTGCACGGCACAACACAAAGTTAATGTTCCATGGACTTGTTTCTGTGAAGAACCCAGAGAGGGTTATTTGGTTATTATTTATTTCATAAATAGTGTTATTATTTATTTTCTGACTTTTTTTCCTGTGAAGATCCCAGAAAGGGTTATTAATATTTGGTCATTTGTGGCTTTCTGGAAAACAAATGTTTACGTTTAGGCACCCGTCCAATCGTCACACTTTTTCTGTTAAGATAAGATAAGATAAGCCTTTATTAGTCCCACAACGGGGAAATTCCAGGATTGCAACAGCACAGGGATAGCAACACTCAGAGCAACAATCAGAAGGCAAGAAAAAAAAAAAACAAGCAAGAGCAGCTAATATACATATGTACATATTACTATAAAATATAAAATATATATATACACACACACAGACACACAGTGCAGAGCATTGTAGCTGGATGGAATAAATATATGAATATATAAACACAGTGCAGAGCATTGTAGCTAGATGGAATAAATATGTAAATATATAAACACCCACAGTACGGAGCATTGCAGCTAGGTGGAATAAATATGTAAGTATATAAACACACACAGTGCGGAGCATTGTAGCTAGATGGAATAAATATATAGATATATAAAAACACAGTGCGGAGTCAGTGTTACCAACTGACCCCGGCCCCCATCAGAGAAGGCAAAAGTTATGTGGCCCTCACAGGAAAAAGTTTGGGGACCCCTGCTCTAGAGTATGGAAAAACAGAACATTACTTGCAAACAATGCATAATTACTTTTTATTTCAAAAATGTTAAAAAAAAAATCATAATTGTGGCATGTACCAGGAGATATATACCGGGAGAACTGGAGCGAAAATGATGCGGGTGCCGGGCTGGAGTTTAGGCGGCATGCAAGAAATATAAGACAGAATAATAAAGAGCGATGGCAAGAACCAAGCAGACCGCCCGTAAATCTACTGGAGGAAAAGCCCCCAGGAAGCAGCTGGCCACCAAAGCTGCTCGGAAAAGCGCTCCGGCCACCGGCGGAGTGAAGAAGCCTCACCGTTACAGGCCCGGTACCGTGGCTCTGAGAGAGATCCGTCGCTACCAGAAATCCACGGAGCTACTCATCCGTAAGCTGCCCTTCCAGCGCCTGGTGAGGGAGATCGCTCAGGACTTCAAGACCGACCTGCGCTTCCAGAGCTCCACCGTCATGGCTCTGCAGGAGGCCAGCGAGGCCTACCTGGTGGGTCTCTTTGAGGACACCAACCTGTGCGCCATCCACGCCAAGAGGGTCACCATCATGCCCAAAGACATCCAGCTGGCCCGTCACATCCGCGGAGAGAGAGCTTAGACTTTCTGCTGCACATCCACCAACCACAATGCTCCGCACTGTGTGTCTATATATACAGTATATACTGTATATATATATATTATATATTTATTTATAGTAATATGTACATATGTATACTAGCTGCTCTTGTTTTTTCTTGCCTTCTGATTGTTGCTCTGAGTGTTGCTATCCCTGTGCTGTTGCAATCCTGCAATTTCCCCATTGTGGGACTAATAAAGGCTTATCTTATCTTATGTACAAAAGTTGGGCAGCCCACAAACACAGTACTAGTAAGACTCCCATTGGCATATATCACAGCTTGTAAACACTTTTCATAGCCATTTAAAAAGCTTTCGTGTGATTTTTATGCCTCGGTGAAACTGAGAATCATCAGTTAGTGCGTCTGTGTGTGGCTGTGTGTGTGTCCGTCCGCCTCTCTGTTTTAGCTCAGCTGATCAAAATTAAATTGAACTAAAGGCTTACAGACATGGACAAAATTGTTGGTACCCCTCTGTTAATGAAAGAAAAACCCACAATGGTCACAGAAATAACTTAAATCTAAAAAAATTGGTAATAAATAAAAATTCTATGAAAATTAACCAATGAAAATCAGACAATGCTTTTGAATTGTGGTGCAGCAGCATTTTGAATTGTGGTGCAGCAGAATTACTTTAAAAAACAAACTCATGAAGCAGACCTGGACAAAAATGATGGTACCCCTAGAAAAGATTGAAAATAATGTGACCATAGGGACATGTTCAACCAAGATGTGTCCTCTAATTAACATCACAGGTGTCTACAAACTTGTAATCAGTCAAAAGTTAAAAGTAAAGGCTATAAGACCATCTCCAAGCAGCTTGATATTCCTGTGACTACAGTTGCACATATTATTCAGAAATTTAAGATCCACGGGACTGTAGCCAACCTCCCTGGACGTGGCCGCAGGAGGAGACGGATAATACGAATGGTAACAAAAGAGCCCAGAACAACCTCTAAACACATTCATGGTGAACTCCAAGGTCAAGGTACATCAGTGTCAGATCGCACCATCCGTCGTTGTTTGAGCCAAAGTGGACTTCATGGGAGACGACCAAGGAGGACACCACTGTTGAAAACAAATCATAAAAAAGCCAGACTGGAATTTGCCAAACTGCATGTTGACAAGTCACAAAGCTTCTGGGAGAATGTCTTATGGACAGACGAGACAAAACTGCAACTTTTTGGCAAGGCACATCCACTCTATGTTCACAGACGCAAAAATGAAGCATACCAAGAAAAGAACACTGTCCCTACTGTGAAACATGGAGGAGGTTCTGTTATGTTGTGGGGCTGCTTTGCTGCATCTGGCACAGCGTGTTCTGAATCTGTGCAGGGTACAATGAAATCTCAAGACTATCAAGGTATTCTAGAGAGAAATGTGCTGCCCAGTGTCAGACTGCTTGATCTCAGTCGCAGGTCATGGGTCTTGCAACAGGATAATGACCCAAAACACACAGCTAAAAACACCCAAGAATGGCTAAGAGTGAAACATTGGACTATTCTAAAGTGGCCTTCTATGAGCCCTGATCTAAATCCTATTGAACATCTGTGGAAGGAGCTGAAACATGCCGTCTGGAGAAGGCACCCTTCAAACCTGAGACAACTGGAGCAGTTTGCTCATGAAGAGTGGGCCAAAATACCTGCTGAGAGGTGCAGAAGTCTCATTGACAGTTACAGAAATCATTTGATTGCAGTGATTGCCTCAAAAGGTTATGCAACAAAATATTAAGTTAAGGGTACCATCATTTTTGTCCAGGCCTGTTTCATGAGTTTGTTTTTTTAAACTAATTCTGTTGAACCACAATTCAAAAGCACTGTCTGACTTTCATTGGTTAATTTTCATAGAATTTTTATTTATTACCACTTTTGTCAGCTTCAAGTTATTTCTGTGACCATTGTGGGGTTTTCTTTCATTAACAGAGGGGTACCAACAATTTTGTCCATGTGTGTACTTTTGGAGATTCTAGGTATTACAAGTAATCCAGTGTTTTGGTAGCATAGTGCTCTGTTAGGATAATAGGGTAGTATCAGATCTTTTAAATTAAAAGGGGCCTGATTGTTTAGAGCTTTGAGTGAGAAGAAGGAATTTAAACTTAATTCTAATCTCTATGGGAAGCCAATGAAGGGAGGCCAGAACCGGAGAGATATGATCTCTCTTTCTAGTACCTGTTAAAACTCTTGCAGCAGCGTTTTGGATCAACTGAAGACTTTTTAAAGATGTTTTAGGACAACCTGATAATAAAGAGTCACTGTACAATAATCCAATCCAGAGCTAACAAAAGCGTGGATCAGTTTCTCAGCATCACTCTGAGACAAGATGCTCCTAATCTTGGCAATATTATGCAAATGATAGAAGGCTGTTTTAGAAACAAATTTAATATGTGAATTGACACTGTTCACACTCTCAGCTAAAAGAACACAAAAGTTGAAAAGAATACTGCAGGCACCAAATGTCATTTACACAAGTGAAGGGACAAACATGGCAGAGGACATGCTTACAGGTGAACCTCATGACTGTCGAGCAGCTGTGGAGGTTGACATGAAAGCTGTCCCTAATCTTCAATCTGAACCTATCAAACATCCAAATATGAACCTTTTTTGTGATTGATGTTGCTACAGGAGAGCAGATGGGTCTCTGAGTGCCTCATGTGCAGTGGTAAAATATGATGAGAGGACAGGTGCATTTTAAACTGTAGGGGCAGGAATGGTAGACCAGCCTGCCTCTGCCCAAAAAGCTGAAATTGTAGCTCTTACTAAAGCATGTCAATATGCAAAACAACAAGAGGTAAACATATACGGTGATTCAGCTTATGCCCACCAAGCTCCACATGTTGATTTACCACATTGGAGAAGGAAGGGATTTCTCACTTCAATGAACACACCAATTAAACACTTAACAGAAATGGTTGAGCTGTTGGAGGCCATGGGTCAACCAAAGAGGGTGGCATCAAAGGGCAAAAAAGGGATCAAATTAAAGGGCATCAAAAAAGAAATGCAACTGTGGCCAAAGGAAATGAAGCTGCTGATTTACCTGCTAAACGAGCAGGTGGCTATATTACACTGGCAAATATGATGATTCAGAAAGAGGATCACGAGTACCTAGAACTAGGCACAGAGGAAATTAGGCAGTTGCAGGAGAAAGCAAGTCCTGAGGAAAAGAGCAGGTGGATAGAGAAAGGAGCAAATAAAGATGAGGAGGGTCTGTGGAGGTCTGCAGATGGAAGATTGGTAGCCCCTGCTAAGGTGTTGTTGCTGCTGTGCAAAGAGGCACTTACAAAAGGGCATGTTTCAAAAACAAAAGTCTCAACTCTGAAGCACATTGGTGGCATCATCATTTGTCAGATGTGGCAGAACTTGTAGTTTCTGAGTGTGAAGCATGTCAAAAGTTTAATCCCAAACGCATGTTAAAGGCCTCTATGGGAGCTTTTCCAGTCCCTGAGGGGCCATGGAAGGACATAGTGATAGGTTTCACAGACATGGGCCCAGAAAACAGATGCACAGGCTACAGATATCTGTTGGTGTGTGGATACATTTTCAAGATGGGTTGAGGCAAAAGCTTGTAAAACAGAAAGTGCAAAAGAAGTGATTAAATGGCTGACAGAAGAGGTGATTCCCAGACATGGTTTTCCAAGAGTGATCAGGTCAGACAATGGCAGTCATTTTGCTAATAAACATTTCAAGGAAATTGAATCCACCTTAGGCTTAAGGCATAAATTTGGCTCAGTAGTGCATCCATCCTCCCATGGGCTAGTAGAGAGAGCAAAGAGGACTCTAAAAAGAATGCTAGCCAAGCAATGCATGGGGACAGGCATGACATGGGTCAATGCACTGCCATTAGCGCTGATGGCACTGCGATCCACCCCCAACACGACACTCTGCCTGACTCCTCATGAGTTGCTAACAGGGAGAAAGATGCCAGGACCATTTGTTGATTCACCTTTGACTCCTAGGAATAGTCAAGCTGTAGAACTGTCACAATACATTAAGAGTCTAAGGAAACTATCTGAAGCTCTCTCTCAACAGGTTCCGGACATTCTCAACAGGAGCATCCAGGGGAGTGCTGCCCCATTGGAACCTGGTGACCGGGTGTGGCAAAATGTATTAAGGCCCCATTGGGACTCTCCTAAGTGGCAAGGACCTTTTAAAGTGAAAAAAGCCACATCATGCAGTGCAAGTTTGGAAAAAAAGAAGGTTGAGTAACTGGATACACGTAACTCACTGTGCAAAAGCTGCAGAACCAAGTTGCCCACTCCTCCAAACCATAGACGACTTGGCAAACTCAGAAAATAAATAAAAATGCCGACCATACCTAATGTTAGTACAAGAGCAGTTCTTTGTGCTCTGCTGCTCCTGTCTTTGATTATTTTATTCCCTTTTTACTGGGGAAAATTCCAACAACCTAAGCAAATACAGGAGGATAGACTTGTACGTTCTGCCACATCTCAGAGTTTGGACCCCTATGGAGCCAAAATAGAGATAGCAATAATTCCAGGCAACCACACAGTTGTGTTATTAGATTTGTGTGATAAAGCCGATTGCACAGTTGGGAGTTTTAATTGGGGAAACATTCACTTATGACGTGTTTGATTAAGGGTAAGCCCAATATAAAAGAAAAATGGAGTAAAGAGAAAGGTTGTGGAACTGCGCGATGGTCTTCAGCCTTAAAGAATTCTATTTGTGCCTCACCGTGGAAGGATGATATATGGTGTAAACTTCTTTAAGCCTAAGACTATCGTGAAGCAGGCAAAAACTTTGGGATTTAGTCTGTATATTCCTGCAGCCCAGACTTCGTCATTCTATTTATATGTGGATGCATTTATAGGAGAAAACAAAGAGGATCCAATTGTACTACATGGATTGATAAGTCATACCAGTTAATAAGACTACACTAGCTCTTCATGAAGTTGAATCCAAATCGGGATCTGATGTGGTGGCGTATGTGACTATCAAAACTATGAAAGATAGAGTTGCAGTGGAAACTGGTTATATTGACCAAAATGAGTGGTTAACCTGGGTTCAATATTCAGTTAAGACAGTGGTCCAGAATAAAGTGGATTGTTTTGCATGTGCAGCAGCTAGGCCAGGTCTAGCCACAGTCCCGTTTCCTCTCAATTGCTATAATGATCCTATGGGTTTCAAGTGTTTGCTCCATTTGTTCATCACTAAAGCTCCAACTAAGAACTGTATCACCCTCCATCATCATTCCAACCTTATGAGGGTAATTATACCTGTTTTGAAAGAACATCAGAGTCCCTATCAGTGGGGAAGTTAACTTCCTACTTAACCACCTTACCAGTGAAGGATACTTATAACAATGAGCTGGAAAATATGATACAACCAAGAGCTGATGTTTGGTTTTGGTATGGACAGATGAGGTTGTGGCCAATCCTACCCAAGAAGTGGAAAGGAACCTGTGCACCAGTTCAGTTGGTAATGCCTTTTATGATCCTGCCATTGGGACCAATTACTAGAAATCACAATAGGCACAAAGAGAGATGTATCTTTGATTATGGGCAAGATGGAGGACACCCTTGGGGGAGTTACACCATATGTAAACGGGATGGGCAGGGTTAGAGGAGTCCCTGATGAATTCAAAGGCAGAAACCATTATGCTGCAGCCCTGGTACACATTATCTTGTGGTTGGCAGCCACAGTAGAATCTAATAAAATGCAATATTGGATTGAATACTTGTATTATAATAAACAAAGAATGTTAAATTATACTGTAGAAGCTCTTAAAGGAGTGCATGAGCAATTAAAGGCAACCTCCCTCATGACCTATCAGAACCGCATTGCCCTTGACATGCTTTTAGCAGAGTCAGGGGGAGTGTGTCACATTTTTGGTTCTGTCTGCTGTACCTTTATTCCTAATCACACAAGCCCAGAGGGAAGCATTACACGTGCTATAGGAGCCTTAGAAGGCCTTGGGATAGAACTTGGACAAAACACAGGTTATGAGGAAGATGCTTTTACTGCATGGCTGAAGTCAATATTTGGACATTGGGCGAGTGTGATGCGTTCAGTAATTCTGATTGTAGTCATCTTACTAGCAGTGACACTCAGGGTGGGGTGTTGCTGCATCCCATGTTTGAGAGTGTTGCTGGAGAGATGCATAATCACAGCCCTATCCAAGGAGTCAAACCAGAGGATAATGGTCCAGGTCCACTCCCAAGAGGGGTCTAGGTCTCTCCTCCACAACAAAAACCACTGTGAATTTGGTACTGACAGTGATGAAGGAGAGGCCATTGTTTGAAATGTATATATTGTGTCTTTCTGCTATCCACTGTTTTATTTACTGTACACACATCCAACACTGCCCACATACTGTACATATAATCTTACATGAAAAGGGAATGCGCTGAAGCCACCCTCCTGTGGTGGGTCATGTGCTAGTAACCTCTGGACCCTTCCTTTTCCTTTGTTTTCTTGCAGGTATCTTCAAAATATTGTGCTATTTGTGGTCATGTAGTTAGAATAGAATTAGGTTTGAAGCTCTGTTATGTGGCAGGTATTGAGGCTCAGACACAACACACAGATAAGAAATGTTTTAAATGAAATGTTTTGTTTTGCATATGCTGGGATAGGCTCCAGCCCCCGCCCCCCCCCCCCCCCCCCCCCCCGCGACCCGAAAAGGATTAAGCAGAAGAAGATGGATGGATGGATGGATGTTTATTTTCCTGATATATCGTGTGTTAATAAAGTTTCCAAAAAAGGCCGTCAAGGGCAGTGGGGTCTGAGATGAGAATTTTCGCCTGTGAATATGTACTGAATGAAAAAGAAATTGCATTACAATGATTACTCATGAAAGTATATACTGCCTACAGGGTTTTCTTTCATCTCACATGAAAATAATATCAAGTGTCTGATGCCTGTTTATTATTAAACCTGCCATAGTTATTGACTCCATGAAAATGGAGTCAAGAGTGGAAATAATTGTTATAATAAATAAATAGTGAAGATTAGTTAGTTAGATATTACACAAAGTGCTCTCATACACAAGGTACAAACATACAAACACACACACACACACAAAGTGCTTCAGCTCTACACACACACACATGCACACGCATTCATGCACGCCCACAAAATCTGTAGTCTCTGTTTCCTGCTTCCATATATGGGCATGGGGGTCACGTGAATGTGGATGCCATAAAGGACTAAAAGAGGAGGCATCTGGAGGCTGAAAGGAAGGATGTGGATGCCATAAAAGGCCATAAAAGAGGAGACATCTGGATGCTGAGAGGAAGGATGTGGGAGCTATTTGGACCTGAGAAGACCAGTTTGGATAAATGGACATGTATTGTTGGAGAGTTGTTGGGAACCGCCCACCAACTCAGAAGCTATATGTAGAAGAGAATTTCTTTGTTCTGGGTCTGAGACCAGGTTGTGCTGCTGAGACCCGGCTGTGTCTGACTACCTGCGTGATTCAATAAAAGTTAAGCTGAGAAATAGTATTTCTTCTGTGATTATTGAATGGTTAACTGAAAAGTTTCTGCTAACTGTCCAAAATTAATTTTTACATAAGTCACACCCCCTTTGCTTCTGCATATGGGACCTTAAATTGGAAAAATTCTCCACTGAAGTGAATGGCAAGAGAAATATTATCTTTCGATCCCAAATGAATTTTGCCATGAGGCTTAACTGAAATTGGTAACAACTGGAGAAAGGAAAGTTGGTTACCCAGCCACAGGGGGAAGCACAAAAACACTGTGCGCCTACTGCCAGTCCCCGAGTGTCACCACTTGCCGCTCTCAGGCATCCACCTCAGCTGCGCGCACACCTGCACCTCGTTAGCGCTGCACTATTTATTCCACCTTGCCCTGAGCATCGGCCTGGAGCCGTCTGTCTTTCAACGCGCTCAATCCCTCAGCAGAATCCTTCCTTCAGGCCTGCTCTTCATCGCTACGACACGTAAGCTGTCTTTACTCACCTGTTCTCTCAGCCTTCCCCTGTGCACAGGTGGATTCCCTGGCGGCGGACATCCTCTCCTTCGCCATCATCTTCTCCCCGCATCTCCTCTCCTCGTTGGACGCACAGCAGGGCGCTGTCTTCCAGGCTTGGAACCTTTGCCAACGCCAGCCACCTCTATCTCTGCAAGTAAGCGCATCACCTTATCACTCTCCCGTGTGGTTTGCCCAACTAATCCCTGTTTGTGTCTCTTCCATAGGGTTGCCTGGCCGCACGGCGTGCTGCTCTGTTCCTGTCTTCACCTTCCACCCACAACACATAACCATATCACATACACGCATCCATACACGTCTCACTGGTTGAATAGAGCTTTCAAATCTACCTGAGCCTGCGTGCGTGTTTCCTGGGCCGAGAAATATGTCAGTACGGCTCCAGCAAAGCGGCCCAGCGGACAGCGGGCTCGCACGCCATTTTTCCACCCTTGAGGCTCGGGTGGATATGATTGCGCACCAACAACAGGTTATATTCAACCAATTAACTATAATCACTCACCGGTTAGACCGCCTTGACCCCCAGCAGGCGTTTCCCCCGGTTCCTCAAGGCGGCTCGGCTTTGGCCGCTTCCATGGCTGGCCAACCTAGCTCGGGAATGCCGATCCGGCTCACACCAATCCCGACCCCCGCTCGCTTCAACGGGAAGCTTGGTGGAGCACTGGGGTTTATTTTACAATGTGAGTCAGTGTTCTTGCGCATTCCCGGGGATTTCCCCTCAGACCATAGCCAAATCGGTTATATGGCTAACCTCTTGGAGGGGCGAGCGTTAGCTTGGGCTTACGCCATCATGTCGAAGCCCAGCTACTCGACCCTCTCCTATGACCGGTTCGTGCAAAACTTCCTGGAGGTGTTTGACCACTCGCGTCGTGACAGCGTCCTCGCCGATCGGCTCCTTAGCCTCCAACAGGGAAGCCGGTCGGCGGTGGATCGCACTGTTGACTTCCGGGTGGCAGCGGAGGAGGTTGGCTGGGGAGAGGCTTCTCTCTGCAGCATCTTCCTCCGTAGCCTCAATTCTGGTCTGCGGGACGAGTTAGCCAGTCGGGATCTCCCAGGGCGGCTGTCCGAGCTAATCTCCCTCACGATTAGTTTGCACAATAAGCTGCGAGAGCGGGCCGCGGAGCGGAAGTCAGTCAGCCGCTCGCACGGATCCTCCGCCCGCTCTCTTCAGTCTCGCCCCCTGGCATTACCCGCTCCGGAGTCCGCCGATGAGTCAGAGGCCATGGCGATCAGGTGCACCAGGCTCCCTCTTGCGGAGAGACAACGCCGGCAGGAACTGGGTCTCTGCATGTATTGCAGAGGCGACCAGCATACCGTGGAGCAGTGCCCGGTCAAGCCAAACGGGGGGGTCCGTGAGTCACTGTAGGGGGCCTTGCGGACTCTAATCGGTCAAATCCCCAATCTAGTTGCATACTGCCCATCAGATTCTGCCATAACTCCATCGGGCATCTCACTCATGCACTGGTGGACTCGGGGGCAGAGCAAAGTTTTATTTCCAAAAGCCTGGCAACCCGTTTGGGCATACCCTGTCAGCCATTATCAACTCCCCTTAACCTGGTCACCCTCTCTCGCTCTCCCCTGGGGGTAGTGACGCATCACACCAAGCCGGTCCCCATAATAATCTCTGGCAACCACCGTGAGGACCTAACTCTATTTGTCCTGCCCTCCTCTTCGGACCGTGTCATCCTGGGCTACCCACGGCTGCGCTTGCACAACCCCGTCCTTGATTGGAGGTCTGGTAGTGTCCTTTCGTGGAGCTCCTTCTGCCTGAGCACCTGCCTCCAGTCTACGGCTTGTGCTCCATCCACCCCTCCGCCTGCGCCAGTCTCCGAGCCTCCGGACCTCACCCTGGTGCCGCAGGAGTTTCACGACCTGGGGGTGGCATTCAGCAAGTCCAAGGCCATGTCTCTTCCCCCTCACCGGCCGTATGACTGCGCCATAAACTTCCGTCCAGGGGCCCCCTTACCATCTGGCCGCCTTTACAGCCTTTCAGCTTCTGAACGCGAGGCGATGGATTCTTACATCAAGGAGTCGCTCAGCGCTGGGATCATCTGCCCCTCCTCGTCTCCGCTCAGTGCGGGCTTCTTCTTTGTCTCCTAGAAGGATGGGTCCCTTCGCCCCTGCATTGACTTCAGAGCACTCAATGACATCACGGTTAAGGATCGCTACACCCTGCCACTGATGGACACCGCCTTCCACTCCCTCCAGGGGGCGACCTGGTTCACGAAATTGGATCTCTGCAACGCCTACCACCTTGTTTGGATCCGGGAGGGCGATGAGTGGAAGACGGCCTTCAGGACGCCCAGCGGTCACTTCGAGTACCTAGTGATGCCGTTTGGGCTCACCAACGCACCTGCCGTCTTCCAACGACTCACAAATGACGTCCTATGAGGTTTCCTGGGGGTCTTTGTCTTCGTCTACTTGGATGATATACACATCTTCTCCAGGTCACGGGAGGAGTACCAGGCTCATGTGAGGCGGGTCCTGCGACGGCTGCTGGAGAACAGACTCTACATCAAGGTGGAGAAATGTGAATTCTACGCCAAGACCACCTCCTTCCTGGGGTTTGTCATCTCACACAATCAGATCCTCCCCGATCCCGCTAAGGTAAAAGCGGTGGTCGAGTGGCCCACGCCTACCTCCAGGAAGCAGGTACAACAGTTCATTGGCTTCGCTAATTTCTACCGTCGCTTTGTCCCCAACTTTGGCACCATTGTGACCCCCCTGACTCACCTCATTTCTTCTAAGGTGCCCTTCCAGTGGTCCGAGGAGGCTGCCGCCGCCTTCAAGACCCTTAAGGTGGAGTTCTCATCCTCCCGGGTCCTGACCCAGGTCGACCCCGCACTGCAGTGCTTGGTGGAGGTCGATGCATCTGACACAGGGGTGGGGGCGGTGCTCTCTCAGCGTTCGCCTGTGGACGGAGTCAAGCGGCCCTGCGCCTTTTTCTCCCAACGGTTGTCTGCAGCCGAGTGAAATTATGACGTCGGCGACAGGGAACTCCTTGTTGTCAAGCTCGCGCTGCAGGAGTGGCGTCACTGGCTGGAGGGGGCAGCTCAGCCTTTTGTGGTCTGGACGGACCACAAGAATTTTGAGTATTTGAGGTCAGCGCGGTGCCTGAATGCCCGCCAGGTGTGCTGGTCTCTATTCTTCGCTCGATTCCAGTTTACCATCACTTACCATCCAGGCTCAAAGAATGGGTTGCCCGACGTCTTGTCCAGACAGTTCGCTCCTGAGGGTCCGGAGGAGTCGGACCACACCATCCTTCCCAGCTCGTGCGTTGTGGGGGCGGTTTCCTGGTCCATCAGGGGCAAGATCCGAAAGGCACAGGAGGCAGAACCGGACCCTGGCGGTGGTCCGGAGGGCAGGCTCTTCGTTCCTTTAGCTGTTCGAGGGGAGGTCATTCACTGGCTCCACACGTCCAAGCTCGCCTGCCACCCTGGCGTCTCCTGAATGGTGGATCTTCTCCAACGCTCGTTCTGGTGGCCGGGTCTCCAGAAGGACGTCACCAACTACGTCCGGGCTTGCCCCCAGTGTGCTACCAATAAGTCTCAGAACTCTCCACCTGCGGGTTTGCTCCAGCCCCTGCTGGTCCCGGGCAGGCCCTGGTCGCACATCGCTCTTGACTTCATCACTGGTCTCCCGGTCTCTAACACCTATGACACAGTTCTGACGATTGTGGATCGGTTTTCTAAGGCCGCCCATTTTGTGCCTCTTCGGGGTCTCCCTTCAGCACGTGAGATGGCTGACCTCCTCGTCCAACATGTGGTCAGACTGCACGGGATTCCATTGGACGTTGTATCGGATCGGGGTCCTCAATTTGTCTCCCAGGTATGGAGGTGCTTTTGTAACTCCCTGGGGGCCACGGTTAGTCTCTCCTCTGGTCACCACCCCCAGTCCAATGGACAGTGTGAGCACACTAATCAGGAGCTGGAGGCTGCCCTGCGCTGTGTGACCTCCTCTAATCCGTCCTCCTGGAGTTCCTACTTGGCCTGGGTGGAGTACGCCCACAACACGGCGCGGTCTTCGGCTACTGGTGTGTCCCCCTTCAAGGCGTCATTGGGGTACGATCCCCCTTGTTCCCTGAGCAGGAGGGTGAGTTGGCTGTCCCCTCCATACAGGCACATATGAGACGCTGCTGGAGTTTGTGGACCAAGACGAGAGAAGCACTTTTACGCACGGCGGCACGCAATAGCTCCACCACCAATCGCCACAGGAGGCCGGCTCCTAATTACCAGGTGGGTCAACGGGTCTGGCTCTCCTCGCAGGACATCAACCTCAAGGCCGAGAAGAGGAAGCTGGCTCCACGGTTCCTTGGTCCCTTCGTGATTACCAAGATTGTCAACCCGGTGGCTGTGCGTTTGGCCCTCCCCCCCTCCCTCCGTGTGTGTCCCACCTTCCACGTTTCCAAAGTTAAGCCTGTTCTCTCCAACTCACTCTGCCCTCCTCCTAGGTCGCCGCCCGCTCCCATGATGATCGACGGTGATCCGGCGTGGGGTGTTGTTTCCATCCTGGACTCCCGGCGCCGAGGTCATGGGCTGCAATACTTGGTGGATTGGGAAGGTTATGGCCCGGAGTGGAGATCCTGGGTGCGCTCTTCTTGGGTGCTGGATCGAGATCTCATCACGGAATTCCACCGGGCGCACCCAGGTAAGCCAGCGCCAGGAGGCGCTGTTGGGGGGGGGGTACTGTCACCACTCACCACTCTCAGGCATCCACCTCAGCTGTGCGCACACCTGCACTTCGTTAGCGCTGCACTATTTATTCCACCTTGCCCTGAGCATCGGCCTGGAGCCGTCTGTCTTTCAACACGCTCAATCCCTCAGCAGAATCCTTCCTTCAGGCCTGCTCTTCATCGCTACGACACGTAAGCTGTCTTTATTCACCTGTTCTCTCAGCCTTCCCCTGTGCACAGGTGGATTCCCTGGCGGCGGACATCCTCTCCTTCGCCATCATCTTCTCCCCGCATCTCCTCTCCTCGTTGGACGCACAGCAGGGCGCTGGCTCCCAGGCTTGGAACCTTTGCCAACGCCAGCCACCTCTATCTCTGCAAGTAAGAACATCACTTTTTTTGTTCTTATTTTGTACCCGTAGGTAGATTTGTTTTGCAGTCTGGTGACAAGCCACCAGCTGCCGGTCGCTGCGTGCGCAAGCGCCCAGTATCCCTAACCTGCATGTTTTTAGCATGTGGGAGGAAACCGGAGAAATCCCGGGGTAAACCCACGCAACACGGGGAGAACATGCAAACTCCACACAGATCACTGTTGGCTGGGGGCAGGGATCGAACCCACGATCTCATGATCCCCACGATCCCCCGGCCGAGGGTAAAACTGTGTTGCTGCAGTGCAAACCACTGCGCCACCGTGCAGCCCTTATCACTCTCCCGTGTCGTTTGCCCAACTAATCCCTGTTTGTGTCTCTTCCATAGGGTTGCCTGGCCGCACGGCGTGCTGCTCTGTTCCTGTCTTCACCTTCCACCCACAACACATAACCATATCACATACACGCATCCATGCACGTCTCACTGGTTGAATAAAATTTCAAATCTACCTGAGCCTGCGTGCGTGTTTCCTGGGCCGAGAAATATGTCACTGAGCCCGGATAAATGGGGAAGGTTGTGTCAGGAAGGGCATCCGGTGTAAAATCCTTGCCAAATCAATGTGCGGACCCACCCACTGTGGTGACCCCAAATATAGGGAGCAGCCAAAAGAGGTGTGCGTGCATGTGTGTACTTCCTGATGACAACTGTGTAGCAATATTTAATTATAGGGGGTACAAAAATTATTTAATTTAGACTTAGAAGTGTATGTGGAAACGGAGGTTTACTTCCGAGTCCACACACACACCAGAAAAACACTCATAACAAGGGCACCAATCCAATTTAGACAATATAATCTTTATGCCTTCAATCAATCAGTTTCAAATATTCGTGAATTCTACTGGGTGACTATAGAAACACAACACAGGAAAAGAAATCAACAGAAACTTCATATACCGTTTACAGTTTTAATGATCAGATTCAGATTAAATGACATTATATTCAACGGATTAGTTGATAAAGTGAAATGACCAGGTATTAAGCATCACATTCAACTTGTAACTGATTATTGAGCAACAGAGTGTAAACACATTTGTGGAACCCAGGAAACTTTAATATGAATTTGTAACTGTGATGAAAATGGAAGACTGAATTAGCTGTAACAAAAACATGAAGATAATTGGATGCAAATTTTATGAAGAAAATTAAACTATATGAAAAGAAATTCTGAGTTACTCTAAGAAAGTAAAAACAGAATTTAGTGAAAAGAGGAATATTATTTCTCTTTAATTCTATAGCTCCGATCAGAGTTATGAACTAGTTTTAAACCTGAGACAAATTATGGCATACTTAGGCGATAGACATTGCATTACTCAGCAGATGAAACAAAGGAATCTTGTTCACTTGACCTTTGTGTTGGCTTCTTTCCAGCTGGATCCTTAGCTGAAGTTTGATTTGAAGATTATACCAGAGAATATCTGCCAGCAGATATTTCTTCCAAAGTCTAGCAATTACAAGCTGAGATCCGACAGCGATAATAAGGCTTCTGCTCCTGCTTCGCTGGCCGCCTAGTATGCCATGCAGACACGAGAATCTTTCAGCGGCATTCTCGGGTCCGAATAATTGGATAAAGTTCAAAATCTGATCCAAATCACAGAATTGGAGAGACAAGATTAATAAAAAAAAATTCAAGCCACGAAATCTGAATCCTTTAGATGTCATGGGGGTTTGCGAAACAACTTCCAGTGTGAGAAAAAAAATGATCTGTTCCCTTTAACACACGGTGAGTTACAAAAAAGTTTAACAGAATAAAACAGAAAAAAAAAGTGTGAACATGGAGTCTCACTCCATATAAAAAGTTGAGCTCAGGAAGAAGAAAAGTATTTCCCAGATGTTTAAAGGAAAAAGAATTTAAACAGGACACAGACTTAGACAAACTTTCACAAAAGACAACTCTGTCTCCCACTCTGGGCGTTTTCCCTTAAAAACTGAGTGAATTTCGCGGCGAAAAAGTTGACTGACATAAAAGGGAACCAATGGTCTTCCATCATGGGAGGTTTGAATGAACTCTGGGCCAGTAAGAAAACAGCCCTTTGTCTGTAACCGACCAATAAAATGAAAGGGGCCGTTGCCCAACAGAGACTGGCTGGTGATTGGCTGAGCCAGTCAGATGACTTGAGCACTTTTCCCGGAGGATAAACACATCTTAATAACAATGAAAATTCATTATATACTTATGTATAAAGTCTAATCTAACTTCAGTGAGCATGCCCTTTATAAACATGTCCTTCTATAATTAACATGCAGTAGAATAAGGTTCATTTAAGCATTTTTCAAACATTCATTCACATTTAAAATCAATGATTAATGAAACATTTCAAACCCATCATTGCCCGACACAGAAGCAGTGATCTTCAACAAATAGTGTCCTGAGAATTATCCTGAAAAAATAAAGTCTTGAGGAGAAAGTTCATATTCAGTCAAAAGCACACAGTCCAGCAATTGACAGAAGGGGGCAATGTTGAGCTGTGGATAACTTTTAGAGACTTTGAATGCACTCGAAGAGTCTGGGATATGTCTTGAACGATTGTTAAAGCATAAAACTGTCTGATTGGGAGGGAGTTCCACTTATTTATGAGGGCAAATTACTCTGTTCCTTGCACGAGATGGGATCCTTATCTCTCGTACTTTTTACCCTGGAATGTGTTTCCAAACCGGTGGTCCTTAGATGAAAGAAACAGTTCTTGGCCAGACTTTTTGGGTGAAACAATTTCTTCAAGGTGAAAAGTAACTTTATAGATTATAGCCAAAGGGAATGTTATGCTACAATTGGGAACAGTAGGGGTGTCCAAACTTTTGCACATGCCACAGGGACTGATTGATTGATTGCTGATTCTTTCTTTTCTTCCTCTTCTTTTGGCTGCTCCCTTTAGGGGTTGCCACAGCAGATCATTTGTCTCCATCTCACCCTATCCCTTGCATCTTCCTCTGTAACACCAACCCTCTCCATGTCCTCTTTCACCACATCCATGAATCTTCTCTGTGGTCTTCCTCTTTTCCTCCTGCCTGGCAGCTCCATCTTCAACATCCTTTGTCCAGTATATTCACTATCCTTCCTCTGCACACGTACAAACCATCTCAGCCTTGCCTCTCTTACTTTGTCTCCAAACTGCTCAACCAAAGCTATCCCGCTGATATACACATTTTCAATCTTGTCCCTCCTAGTCAATCCCAATGAAAATCTTAGCATCTTCAACCCTGCCACCTCCAACTCCATTTCCTGTCTTTTTCAGTGCCACCATCTCCAAACCATACATCATCAGAGTTCTCACTACCGTCTTGTAAATCTTCTCTTTCACTCTTGCTGCTACCTTTCTGTCACAAACCACCCCGACACTCATCTCCACCCACTCCACCCTGCCTGCACTCTCTTCTTCACCTCTCTTGTGCATTTTCCATTGCTTTCGATGGTTGACCCCAGGTATTTAAACTCATCTACTTTCACTACCACTACTCCTTCCATCTTTACCATTACACCTGCCTCCCTCTCATTCACACTCATGTATTCTGTCTTGCTTCTACTGACCTTCATTCCTCTTTTCTCCAGAGCATACCTCCTCCTCTCCAGGTTCTCTTCCACCTGCTCCCTACTGTCACTACAGATCACAATGTCGTCTGCAAACATCATGGTCCATGGAGACTCCTGCCTGACCTTGTCTGTCAGCCTGTCCATCACCATGGCAAACAAGGGGTTCAGAGCCGATCCCTGATGTAACCCCACCTCCACCTTGAACCCATCCTTCACTTCTACAGCACACTTCACCACCATCTCAGTGTCCTCATATATGTCCTGCACCACCCTCACATACTTCTCTGCCACTCCTGACTTTCTCACACTGTACCACACTTCCTTTCTTGACACCCTATCATATGCTTTCTTTAGATCCACAAAGACACAGTGCAACTCCTTCTGACTTTCTCCATACTTCTCCATCAGCACTCTTAGAGCAAATATTGCATCTGTAGTACTCTTTCTTGGCATGAAACCATACTGCTGCGCACTGACTGTTACCTCTCCTCTCTTAGCTTCAAAGTGTGGCTGATTAATTTTATGCCTCTGTAGTTACGTACTACAGCTCTGAGCATCACCTTTGTTCTTGACAATTGGTCCCAAAACACTTCTTCTCCACTCCTCAAGCATGTTGTCACTCTTCAAGATTGTATTAAACAATCTGGTTAAAAAGTCCACTGCCATCTCTCCTAAACATCTCCATATAGTGCATCCGGGAAGTATTCACAGCGCTTCACTTTTTCCACATTTTATGTTAGAGCCTTATTCCAAAAGGGATTAAATTCATTTTTTTCCTCAAAATTCTACACACAATACCCCATAATGACAATGTGAAAAACGTTTTTTTTGAGATTTTTGCAAATTTATTAAAAATAAAAAACAAAGAAATCACATGTACATAAGTATTCACAGCCTTTGCTCAATACTTTGTTGATGCACCTTTGGCAGCAATTACAGCCTCAAGTCTTTTGGAATATGATGCCACAAGCTTGACACACCCATCTTTGGGCAGTTTCACCCATTCCTCTTTGCAGCACCTCTCAAGCGCCATCAGGTTGGATGGGAAGCGTCGGTGCACAGCCATTTTCAGATCTCTCCAGAGATGTTCAATTGGATTCAAGTCCGGGTGTGGCTGGGCCACTCAAGGACATTCACAGAGTGGTCCTGAAGCCACTCTTTCAATATCTTGGCTGTGTGCTTAGGGCCGTTGTCCTGCTGAAAGATGACCATCACCCCAGTCTGAGGTCAAGAGCGCTCTGGAGCAGGTTTTCATCTAGGATGTCTCTGTACATTGCTGAATTCATCTTTCCCTCTATCCTGACTAGTCTCCCAGTTCCTGCCACTGAAAAACATCCCCACAGCATGATGCTGCCACCACCAATGGCGTGGTTATGAGTGGTGCCTGGTTTCCTCCAAACATGATGCCTGGCATTCATGCCAAAGAGTTCAATCTTTGTCTCATCAGACCAGAGAATTTTGTTTCTCATGGTCTGTGAGTCCTTCAGGAGCCTTTTGCCAAACACCAGGTGGGCTGCCATGTGCCTTTTACTAAAGAGTGGCTTTGTCTGGCCACTCTACCATACAGCCTGATTGGTGGATTGCTGCAGAGATGGTTGTCCTTCTGGCAGGTTCTCCTCTCTCCGCAGAGGAATGCTGGAGCTCTGACAGAGTGACCATCGGGTTCTTGGTCACCTCTCTGACTAAGGCTCTTCTCCCCTGATCGCTCAGTTTAGACGGCTGGCCAGCTCTAGGAAGAGTCCTGGTGGTTCTGAACTTCTTCCATTTACGGATAATGGAGGCCACTGTGATCACTGGGACCTTCAAAGAAGCAGAAATTTTTCTGTACCCTTCCCCAGATTTGTGCCTCAAGACAATCCTGTCTCGGAGGTCTACAAACAATTCCTTTGACGTCATGCTTGGTTTGTGCTCTGACATGCACTGTCAACTGTGGGACCTTACATAGACAGGTGTGTGTCTTTCCAAATCATGTCCAATCAACTGAATTTACCACAAGTGGACTCCAATTAAGCTGTAGAAACATCTCAAGGATGATCAGTGGAAATAGGATGCACCTGAGCTCAATTTTGAGCTTCATGGCAAAGGCTGTGAATACTTATGTACATGTGTGTAAAATGTTCTCTGAAAAATGTGTTCAAAATTGGACAGTTAGCACAAAACCATTTAGAAATGCATCAGAGGATTAAAAATCACATGAGATGAACTATTCCTCAGCTTATCTGTTTATTGAATCATGCAGAAAGTAATACAGCTGTGGGTCTCCGTCCCAGCGCACTCTGAAGAGCAGACGAAGACGGAAGACCCTGAAAAAGAATAGAAAAGGGTTCATATCGCTACTGCTTCAGGGACAGTCCCAACAACCTCACACAGTGGCTATCTTCTTGTTGAGCCGGTCATAACCTGGCTTCTTCATCAGATGCTCCTTTGTCCTCCAGTGGCTGGCTGGCTGCAGTCAGATGTTTCCTGTTATTCTCATAACTGTCTTCTTTTCACTTTGCGACCCATGACTAACCTCATGATCAATCTCCTGACCCAGGGACATTCCTCTATATGTACGCAGAAGGCATTCTTCTATTGCAGTAAGCAGTTGGGTGTGTGTGTGTAAAGCTAATAACCCACATCCTGTTATGTATGCTGTAAGCTGTGAAACCTTTTAACTGACATTTTGAGCAAGCACATTGTGTAAAAATATTTAATATCCTAACTTATCTAAACATTTCTATTGCATGTGATTTCTTAGTTTTTTTTATTATTTTTTTTAAATAAATTTGCTAAAATCTTAAAAAAAAAATCACATTGTCATTATGGGGTATTGTGTGCAGAATTTTCAGGAAAAAAATGAATTTATTCCCTTTTGGAATAAGGTTGTAACATAACAAAATGTGGAAAAAGTGAAGCGCTGTGAATACTTTCCGGATGTGCTGTACCTCCACTGGTATATCATCTGGACCAACCGCCTTTCCATTCTTCATTCTCTTCAAAGCTGCCCTCACTGTTGCCTTGCTAGTCCTCGGGACTTCATGTTCACCCTTTCCTTCATCCAGCCTCTTCTCTCTCTTATTTTCTTTATTCATCAGCTCTTCAAAGTACTCCTTCCACCTTCTCAACACTCTTGTCATTTGTTAGTACATTACCATGTCTGTCCTTAATCAACCTAACCTGCTGCACATCTTTTCCACATCCATATTTTTTCTCAATCTCTCTGTCTAGCCAATCAATGCAACTCCTTAACTCCTTTTCTCCTTCCTTAGTGTTTAGCCTCTCATACAACTCAGTATATGGCTTTTCCTTTGCCACCTCTCTCTTTGCCATGCACCTAGATTCCAAATACTCCTGTCTACTTTCTTCATCTCCCTGACAATCCCACTTTTTCTTTGCCAACCTCTTCCTTTGAATACTTTCCTGTATCTCTTCATTCCACCACCAAGTCTCCTTGTCTTCCTTCCTCTGTCCACTGGATAGACCACATACCTGTTGACACATTGATGAAGCCTTCTTAAGACTGCATGAACATTTATTGAAGAGAGCCGTGAGTAGAGGCAGCCAGGAACAATACACACAGTCAGATGGCATAGATGGCATACCAGTAATGAGACTCGCGGTAGTGACTCAGTTGGTGTGTGGCAGCCACAGCATGAAGAGGCACCAACTCTCTGCTGAAGAAGAAGAAGGTGATTCTACCGGGATACGAATTCAACTAGGAGGAATGGAGGTGGTAAGCGAGGAAGAGGAAGTTTGGAGCATAGTGGAGTCTGAAAGAAACAAACGTAGACGTCAAGAAACTCAATCAAGACCATTATCAAGTGCTGAGGAATCAGAGGATGAACGATCCCGGAATGAGTAGAAGGAGAGGAAAGTAATCAGTAAACTTACTCAGGAAGGGACATCGTTTCATGAGTGGAACCCAATTTAGCTCACAAATGCAATTAATGGGTTACTTGGAGAAATTTTAAATACAAGGGTTCTTCGTAGTGGTTCGTTGCTGGTCACATGTAAAGATAGTGTTCAACAAGGAAAAGCAATCAGTCACTCAGATGGAGGGAAAAAATGTGCAGTGTTCAGTACCGGAAGGAAATAAGGCAATGAGAGGAGTGATATCGGGCATTTCAATGGCTGTCTCAACTGATGAAATAATGAGGAACTTAACTGGAGCAAAAGTGACAAAGGTACGGAGATTGAAAGCTAATAGAAATGGCGAAAAATGTGATAAGTCTGTCAGTAATGTTAAAATTTGATGAAACAACTGTAGCATCATCTCACTTTGGCTCAGCAATAATTATTCTTCTGCTTAAAGACATTTTGTTTCACCCAGGAGTAAGACAGTCAAGAACTGATTTTCTTCCCCAGGCCACAGCTGAAATCCCATTCCTTTGCTAAAACCAGTCTAAAAGAATTCAACCTATTTCCTCCTGTGCCCCTTTATTGCCCCCATAAACATGGAACAGACATGGAGCCCCTCATTGCCACACCGATCCACAGCTCAATAAAATTTCCTTAAACTTTGGGACATGCTGGATTTAACCAGTGAACTTTAAAGTACCTTATTACAAACTCAATTCTAAACCTTCTCTTCTTTTCAGGACTATGAAAAGCAAATGGACTCTGATGTTTTTAATGTGGAAAATCAATAATATGTGTGAAATGCATTAATCTGTGATTTTATATATATGCATGTTAAAAATGTTTAAATGAATGTTTATTCCTGCATGTTGATTTGGAAGCACTGCTTATAAGTTACATTAATCACTAAGGTTAGCTTAGTTATACATAAGTGTGTAAAAGCATATCCCAGTGTATTAAAATTGTGTGTATCCATGGGGACCGGTGTCACCCAACATTCACTGGGCTCCAGCTTCTCCATCCCATTGGTCCCTCGCAGACAAAGCCTGTCATTGGACTAAAGTTCGTCAAGCCCGCCCACGAAGGACGCTCATTGGCTGAGATTCCGGTCAACCCGGAAGCCCGCGAAAGCTCAACAGAACTTATAAAAGGAGAAAGACCCCCTTGCTACCTCCTCTTTTTCGTCTCTTTGCTCTCTCTTTGGACGCTCTTTTTGGCTCTTTTGCTTTGCTCTTTTGTCCCTCTTCTTTGTCCATTGTCCACACACAGCAAGAAAGACCTTCGGTAGAACAATGGACTGCCTGAACAAAAACTTCTACCACGTGTTGCTTTTCCGAGCACAGAGCAGATAACTCATAATTTGTTTATGTAACTTTGTATTTTAATGCTTTTTTCTTTTTCTCTTAAATGCCTAGGAATTCCTATTTCTTCGAGCTCAATTCTTAATCGGAATTAAACTCCCAATTTTTATTTATCACTTTTTCTTTGTTAAACTTTCTGTAAAACCACCGTTTGTTTAAATTTTAATGTAAGTTTTAATCTTGACTTTATTTTTATAATATTTTTCTTGACCAATCACACACCAGAAGCTATTATTTTTATTTAAAGTCCGAAACTCTTTAATTTGAGATCGGATTAGATATCTTTAATTAATTTTTACTGAAGGCCTCTGAGAAGACGCAACTCCCACATCACGCGCAGCTGAGGAATCAGCACGCTTCTGCTGAATTTCAACCATTGAGATCAAACAGCCGATCTCATCCATCGTCGAGAATATTTGCGGGACAAATATTCTGGGTTTTGGCCCTGAACAACACATCAAAACTTCATGAGGACGACGAAAGAACGTTGACCAGATCAACGGGGAATCATCGAACGAGGAATCATGTGAGCTGCAAACTTTAATTCATCTTCTGAATTAAACTTCTGAGGTTCGGTAATAATTTGTATATCTAATCAGATGCAAATTAAGAAGCCATTAACATAATCCCTCTTCATTAAAATTCCGTTTTTATTTTCTTAAGATTAATCCAGAACTTTTCATATAATTAGTTAACTTTCTCCATAAATTTACATTGTTTCCATAATCTGTTAACTCAAACTGATAGAAATTCATTTCTCAGTTTAACCCTGGTTCCGAAAATATTGACATTGTTAATCTATCATTTACAAGATTGATTTTATGATTAATGAAATTACTGCAATATCTGTTAATCATTTCATTTAATAAATATGTGAAAATGAGAGAAGTTGTTGAGAATTTATTTCATTCTGAGTCTGTTTCAAGCCCAGGTATCGAATTCACGAAAAAATTTTGAGACTGATTATTAATTAATTTATTGAGTGATTAAACAGGTATAAAGTGAAATTAAAATTAAAATTGCTTCTTAAAGATAGAAGCTGGTGCCCCTACGAGTGTTATTAACTTTTCTGGTGTATATGAAATGAAATTTGATCTCAGATTCCCATACATCAATATAAATTAAATAATTTATACCTTATCATATTTATTAATTTCATATTTTTCTACACAAGACTGCCAAGTAAGGTGTATTTTGGCTACATGAGCTATGAAGTCAGACTTTACGTTCCTCCGCCACTCAGATGTTTCAAATGTCAAAAGTTTGGTCATGTAGCAGCGATATGCAAAGGTAGACAACGATGTGCCAGATGCGCCGGTGAACATGAATATGGAAAGTGTGAAAGAGGAGCCAAATTAAAGTGCTGTAACTACGGTGGTGAATGTAGCTCTGCATATTGAGGTTGTGAATCCAGCAAAAGAGCCCCAGAAATTCAGCAGATAAATATCTCCCAGGGACTAACATATGCAGAAGCTGCGAAAAAGGTGCCAGCTAAAAAAGTGGGAGTGGACTCAAACAGGGAAAGTGTGCAGATGCAGACTTGCAGTGCATGCAGCAGAATTAAGGAAGATACTCTGGTTTTGAAGGAAAATAATTTTGTCTTATGTAATAAACTGCACTGCACAGACTTCCAAGAAAACAAAAAAATCAAAATCATTGTGAAAGCAGAAGAAAAATATCTTGGCATTAAGTGGCTACAATGGGAAGCAGTTGAGGACTTGTTAAGTGGGGGACCTTTAAGTTCAAAGACATCATGGGCTGGTGGATCAACTGCCAATCAAGTCTAAAAGAAGAGCAATGAGATGAGATGCAGATATGGACTACAGCTAGAAGAAGAAGAATGAGATGAGACGCAGATACGAGATTAAAAAAGAAGAATGTCACAAAGCTATGAGGAAAACGTCATAAAGCTATGAGGAAAACGTCACAAAGCTCTGAGGAAAATGTCACAAAGCTATGAGGAAAATGTCACAAAGCAATGAGGAAAACATCAAAAAGCTATGAGGAAAATGTCACAAAGCTATGAGGAAAACGTCACAAAGTTATGAGGAAAAACAGACACACAGAAAGACAGACATATATGGAGTGTGTGGCAGTAGAAGAAGAATGCACCTGTAGGAACTGCTGAGCCACAGGGGTGGTGGAAGAAGGCACCTGGGAGAAGAAAACAGACTTCGACGGGTGGAGCGTTGAGACGGCATTTACGTACATCTGTGTTCAGCTGGCGGTAGGACTGATTTATTTGTGGCGGATAGCATAAACTGTACGCTGACTAACATTATGGCATCTAGCTCTGACGAGCTTGATAGAGATAACATGGAGTGGATACTACCTGGGTCTGAGAGGCGGAAAAGACCAGCTGGGGGGGGGGGGGGGCAAGAACTAGAAGCGGGTCAGATGAGTGACCCAGGAGGAAGTAACAATCCGAAGAAAACACAAACTAGCCAACATAGATGGCAGTTTGATGATGTAGGGAATGAGCGGAAGGTTGTCATTGAGTTCAGTCAGGGTGGGGGACACTTTCACCCTGTTACACTAACAAAAGCAATTGAGAAAGAGCTACTTTGAACCGGACGCTACGTGGAGTGGGTGAGCACCCAGCTGGCAGCTGTGCACATTGTGGTTCTCCGGGGGCAGTTTGGCACGTTTTATTGGAATGTCAGGGATGCCGGGAACAGAGGAGACATCTGATTGCAGTAATGGAAAGGGCTAATTTGAGTTTTGGTTTGGAAAACATGTTGGGAACCTCAGTCAAGGAAATGTATGTAGCTCTATTTGTCACACGTGGCTCTAGGGAGCCACGCAATAAGAGAGCCAAGGGCGAGCCAGTCAGTTGTGATGTTTAATAGTGACAGGGGTAAGGGATGAGGAAAGCACAGATGCTCATACATAGTTACACTCATGGGCAGTACAGCAACAGAGTTTCACAACTGACTGGCTCGCCCTTGGCTCTCTTATTGCGTGGCTCCCTAGAGCCACGTGTGACAGTATGTCGCAGCCCGAACGAGTTGCCGGCGGCCGTAAATGGTTTGGACTTGTACCTTCCTGTCCGGGTGTTAGCGCTGTTAGCATGCCGTTTCGCAGGAGTCACCTCCGACGCAAGGGCGACGAGCTGAGGTCCATCCTGGGGGCTGTCGACAGGACGCTCTTCACCCTGCACGACGCCTCCAACGCGAGACGCTGGCATCCGGGCCGTGCTGAGGATCTCCTGGACAGTTACACTCGCTCCTTATTCCATCTCGAGGTCAGTGCCAGGATTGACGCCATGGACACACAGCGAGAGAAGCTCCGCGGGTTGGATGGAAACCCCGGCAGAACGCCAAAGTGGATGACGTTGCCCCCCGCTTCGGGACCCCGTTCCTGCTGCCATTCCAGCCCGGGAGTTCGCGCCACCCAGAGGGCTTCCCCCGTTCTGCACCACGTCACTCGGGATTCCCCCCATGGAGCCACAGCTGACAGCAGTTACGTCTGGGACCGAGCGGCTGACGCAATCCCCGCTGAGCATCCATTCACCATCTGCAGGCACGTGGTGGCGGCAGTGAGATTGATGAAGAGGACTCCAGGGCAGCGAAGCTTTCCCGAGCTCAACGCCTTCCTCGCCTTGGTCTCTGCTCAGGAGCGGCGATTCCTGGGTTTCCCCCTCGCTTCGTCCCCTGGGAATAGCCGTCATCACTTCGCCAAGTCACCTCAGCATGAACCCCGTCCGGATCCAGTTCTGGGCTTCCACCAGGACCTCTCCTCCCACGCAGCTGTCACCTTTTCGCCTCGTCAGTGTGGAGATTTTACAGCCTCGTTCCCTGAGCCTCATTCCCCCGTTGTCACTCCAGGGCATTCGGGCTGGCTCACCCCAGCTGTTACCCCCTCCTCCTCGACGCGCTCCCTGACTGCTGTGTGTGCCTGGAATCTCGGCCTGGTGAGCCCTCTCCTGGAGACGACGGGAACGGTCCCCAGACGATTTCCCAGGGGGTCCTCCGTTATCGCCTGGCGGGGAGAGGAGGAAGCAATGTTCACTGCAGCAGGCTCCACCCAACCTCCAGGAGGCAGGCAAGTCTCAGTTTATTTACATCAGTTTAATGATTTGCTCTGTCACACTCCTGGAGGTGGAGTTCAGGGTTCGCAGCTCCCTGAACTCCCACCACCTGCTGTAACCTGTGCCTTTAATCCTGCATCCTCTGTGTCTCTCTCCGCCAAGCGCTCCCCGGCTCCGGGTCAACGTGGTGGGACGAGGAGAGGGCCTGCTGTTCCGCAGCTATGTTGTGGGCGGAGGAGGAAGACCGACTGCTGTGTGGAGTCCGCGCCGACGACCAAGTGTCCCCGGGTCTCCACGGAGGTGCGGTTCGGTCCAGCAGGACGAGGTTCTCCTACCATCATGCCGCGTGGACTGTCGGCGTGGCTACTTGCGCTGGAGGAACCTCAAGCTGCACTCACCATCGTTCTGGCTGCGGGGCCCGACGCAGCCGAATGGGAGCCTGACAACGACCTCCAGACAACGGATCCTGGATCTTCGCAGTCCTGGACGGCGTCGGAACCCGAGATCAGGTGAGTGCTCCTCTCTCTTTTCTCCCTCTATTTCTCTGAGCACTTTAGCCTGTCTCTAGGGGGGATGAGCCAGGTGCAGCCGCCCGCTGCATCTGAGCTCGTTCCGCCGGGTTCTGGCACTGCCGGTGATCCTGACCCCGGTTCTGTTTTCTCCTCTGAGCCTTCTTCCAGGGTCGCCGGCGAGGAGTTGCCATTCCTCGTGGTGCTGTGGGGTCCAGGTTCAGTGTTGAAGGTCGGTTCTGGTGCGGTGCCGACCCAGTCGGGGTCCGTCGTGGGTGCTGCTCCAGCGGTGCTCAACGTGGATTCGCCCGAGACCCAATCGGGGTCCGACGCGGGTGCTGCTCCAGCGGCGTTCAGCGTGGGTTCGCCTAAGACCCAATCGGGGTCCGATGCGGGTGCCACCCCAGTGTTGTCCAGGTCCGGTGGGGAGGTGGCTGTTCCCCTGCAGCCTGACGCTCGTCTACCTCATCATCGGCTCTCCCCTAAGCCTCTTCCTCCGGGGTCTGCTCTGACCCTTCGCCCGTCTCAACGGTCCTGGTGGTTGAGTGACGTGGGTCGACGGCTCGACCTGCAAGTCTTCTGGTTCGGCGAGCTGGTCCAACCTCCCGACGAACTGTATTGTTGCTGGGTGGCCTGGCACGGCTACCGGTGGCCTAGTTTCTTGGAACTTGGGTTTGGACTTGGCCGCCCGAACATTGTCTCTTCCCCGGGTTGCCAACTGGACAATGGGCGGGGAGATTACCAGAACAATTCCGGCCATTTTGGACTCTGCCTGCCGTCTCCTTGGGTGTCCTTTACTTCTTTTATTATTATTGAGGTCACTCGGGTGTAGTTTCTTTGTCCATTAGGGGAATATATGTTTTTGTGCTGTGTGTTGTGTTTTTTTTTTATTAACCATACTCAGCATTTTTATCTTATCATTATCCTGTGCTCCTGTCACCATTATCCCTCTAGGTGACCCTTGTATTTAGTGCTGTGTATCGTGTTTTTCCCCTTATAACCGTACTCAGCAATTTACCTTATTGTTACCCTGTTTCACCTGTCACCATTATCCCTCTAGATGACCCTCCTTGTATTTAATGCTATGTATTGTGTTTTCTCCCTTATAAACCGTACTCAGCATTTTTTCCCTCATGTTCATCCTGTTCCTACCCTGTCACCGTTATTTCCCTGGGTGTCCCTCTTTGTATATGGCGCTGTGTATTGTTTTCCCTGCCACCCGTACTCAGCGTCTTTCATCACCCTTATTTTATCTTTAGCTTTGTAGGAGTGCGTTATGGAGTAGTGTGTTTCGTTCCCCCTTAATCATACTGTGTAATTGCTTTATTTGTCCTGTTACCTCTTTGGTTTTTTTTTTTCCTCTCTTTCTTGCCCTGGGCTACACGTTGTGTTATCTGAGCAGAGCGTAACCTGTGTCCTACTCAGTTTTCTCCCCATCTGTGCCCTGGGTTAATTTTTCCCTGTTTTGTAACGTATTGTGTTTGGGTTTTTTCCTCTCTCTGCCCTGCGACCCTACATTGTCCATTGGGTTTTTTTTTTTGTTTTGTCCATCCCTTTGCATCTTCCCCTCCGGTCCTGCCTCCCTTCCGCCCACCCTAGGTGGGGGGGGGGCTGGGATGTTCCTGGTCGTTCGGGAGCCCGACCGTGAGGGGGAGGCTCTGTCACCATGGGGTGAGACGCCGGCTCGGCGCTCAGCCCATGTTCCTTTTATCCCTGCCTCTCATTGGGCAGCGCCTCAGCTGGCTCCCAGCTGTCAGTGTCACGGGACGGCTGGGGCCAATTAATCCTCATCAGCTGGGGTGCTGCTAATGAGTATAAAGAGGAGCAGCCACGATTATTCGGCACTGCGACATAAGCACTACTAGACTGGAGCCCCTTCGTCCGGTGCCAGCCCTTGTCTCATCATCCAGCATCTCTCGTAAGTGTTTTCCCGTAAGAAGTATTTGTGCCTCTGTGCCCCCATGTCCGGCGCAAGCCCTCTACTAGTCTTAGCGAATCACTTGGGAGCGCCACCTTATTAACTGTTAACTCTGTTGCTGTACTGCCCATGAGTGTAACTATGTATGAGCATCTGTGCTTTCCTCATCCCTTACCCCTGTCACTATTAAACATCACAACTGACTGGCTCGCCCTTGGCTCTCTTATTGCGTGGCTCCCTAGAGCCACGTGCGACATTATTTGGATATTTGAGTGCAACTGGATTAATTAAAAGAATTTGGGTTTTTTTCCCCGGCTAGTCTCTTGTCCACACTCCAACCCGGTGGGTGGCGATGGTGCATGTGCGGACTGGTTGTCGGCTGGCGATCAGGTCTAGAGAAGCTTGAGAAAGCTATGAGAAAGATGTCACAAAGCGAGGAGGAAAGCATCACAAAGCTATGAGGAAAACATAATCAAGTCAGTGGCGGTAATGCACCTTTGAGCTGGTTGCCAACTGCCAATCAAATCTAAGAGATGAAGAAGAGAAAGAAATTGGGAGAGTTAAGTTTGCAAAGTTCTTGAATAATAACCGGCTGTTAATTCATGCATCAAGTAAACAACGGCAAGAGAAAATACTGGCAATGACATGTCTAAATGGACCACAAATGAAGGTGCATGTTTCTGGTGCAACAGCAAACTTGAGGGGAGTTATATCAGGTGTCCCTTTGAGCATGTCTGTGGAAGAAGTGAAAAACGAGATCCAAGGAGGAAAGGTGAAGGATGTGAAAAGGCTAAACAGTAAAAGAGAAGGTTCATTGAAGAATACACTGTCTGTAATGATTCAGTGTGAGGAAATACTCCCTAAATCAGTCCAAATAGGATACCTGTATTACAGTGTCAGACAATACGTCCCAAAGCCACTCAGGTGCTACAAATGTCAAAGGATGGGTCACACTGCTCAGTAATAGGGAAAGTTAAGATGTGCTAGATGTGGAGGGGAGCACGAATATGGTAAATGTGAAAAGGATGCCAAAGTAGTGTTGCAACTGCGGGGGTGACCACAGTGCTGCATATGGAGGATGTGTTGTGCAAAGGGAAGCTAGACAAGCCCAGGAAATCAGAATAAGTAAGAAAATCTTGTATGCGGAAGCGCTAAAGACAGATAGAGAGGCAGGAATGGCCAGAAACACAACAGGCCTTCCTCAAAGAAGTTCAGTTCAAAGGGAATCCCAGCCATCAACAAATCCCACACAAGCACAAGATCATGCCGCTGCAAGGAATTTTTGTGTTCACAAATGCAAAATGGATGATGACACATTGATAGTTAAGAGGACAAACTTTGTAGCTTTTATCTGCCAAACCATTAACGTTGCAGCACAGCTACAGAAGGAAAGTGACAGAATCAAAACCATTGTGGAAGCAGCAGGAAGATTCCTGGAGGTGAGAGATTTCAAAGCCAACCAAGATACATGGTTTACTGACAGCTCAAACTGGGGAGCATGCACATGTTGAAACTTAATATCTGAATTAGGCCCCCCTGCGACCCGAAAAGGATTAAGCAGAAGAAGATGGATGGATGAATGGTACTACACATACTACAGCAGAATGCGAGGAGTCTTATAGCAAACGGACAAGAACTCAAGAAGTATCTTTACAAACTACAAGTTGTTCCAGAGGTAGTGTGTGTACAGGAGACATGGCTTCAACCCCACTTAGATTTTGTTTTTCCAGGATATAGTTCAATCACAGGATAGAAGTAACAGTGTAAATTGAGGAGGATGTGCCACTTTCATTAAAGATGGCCTGGCATATAGGGTGATTCCCTCCCCTGAGGATATAGAGTGTAATATTATTAAAATATGTAGGCCAGATGGATAAGGAAATATTAAGCTGATTAATTATTACAACCCCCTGATGGATCCCCTCATGGATCGTCACCTTATCGTGGTGGGGAGTTTGCATGCCCCAGTGATCCCAGGAGCTATGTTGTCCGGGGCAATTTGCCTCTGATAGGGTCACCCAAGACAAACTGGTCCTCGGTGAAGGGCCAGACTAAGAACGATCCAACAGACTCTCATGATAAATTCTAGATCAAGGATTCAGTGTACCCTGCCCGGTATGGGGTTACCGGGGCCCCACCATGGAGCCAGGCCTGGGGGAGGGGCTTAATGGCTAGCGTCTGGTGGCCGGGTTTCTACCCATGGGACCCGGCCGGGCTCAGCCCGAAGGAGTTACATTGGTCCACCCTCCAGTGGGCTCACCACCTGCAGGAGGGATCATGGGGGTCCGATGCTATGTGGATTAGGTGGCGGTTAAAGGCGGAGACCTTGGCGGACTGATCCCAAGCTTTCTAAACTGGCTTTTGGTATGTGGAATGTCACCCCTCTGGTGGGGAAGGAGCCTGAGCTGGTGTACAAAGTTGAGAGATACCAGCTAGATATAGTCGGCCTCACCTCAACACACAGCTCCGGTTCTGGAACCAGTCTCCTGGAGATGGGCTGGAGCTTGGCCTTTTCTGGAGTTGCCCTGGGCGAGAGGCGACGAGCAGGGGTGGGTATTCTTGTATCCCCCCACCTTGCTGTCTCTATATTGGAGTTTTCCCCGGTGGACGAAAGGGTTGCTTCCCTGCGCCTTTGGGTTGGGAAACGGGTCCTGACCATCATTTGTGCCTATGCATCAAATGATGTTTCAGAGTACCCACCCTTTTTGGAGTCTGTGACTGGGGTGCTGGAGGTTGCTCCTCTTGGAGATTCCATTGTCCTACTGGGGGACTTCAATGCGCACGTGGGCAACGACAGTGAAACCTGGAGGGGGGAGTGATTGGGAGGAACGGCCTGCCCCGATCTGAACCTGAGTGGTGTTCAGTTATTGGACTTCTGTGCTAACCACAGTTTGTCCATAACAAACACCATGTTCAAGCATAAGGGTGTCCATATGTGCATCTGGCACCAGGACACCCCAGGTCGCAGGTCGATGATCGATTCTGTTATTGTGTCATCAGACCTGCGACCGTATGTCTTGGACACTCGGGTAAAGAGAGGTGCAGAGCTGTCAACTGATCACCACCTGCTGGTGAGTTGGATCCAATGGCAGGGGAGGATGCCATTCAGACCTGGTAGACCCAAACGTTTAGTGAGGGTGTGCTGGGAACGTCTGGCTGAGGCCCCTGTCCGGGTGGTCTTCAACTCCCACCTCCAGAAGAACTTCAACCACATTCCGAGGGAGTCTCGAGACATGGAGTCTGAATGGGCCACGTTCTCCACCTCTATTGTTGAAGCGGCAGCCCAGAGCTGCGGGCGCAAGGTGGTCGGTGCATCTCGTGGTGGCAACCCCCGAACCAAGTGGTGGACACCAGTGGTGAGGGGGGCCATTAAGCTGAAGGAGTACTATCAGGCTTGGTTGGCTTGTGGGACTCCCGAAGCAGCTGAGGTGTACCGGCAGGCCAAGCAGAGTGCAGCTCGGGTGGTTGCTGAAGCAAAAACCCGGGTATGGGAGGGGTTCGGTGAGGCCATGGAACAAGACTTTCGGTCGGCCTTGAAGAGATTTTGGCAAACTGTCCGGCAGCTCAGGAGGGGGAAGCAGCTCCCTGTCCACACTGTGTATGGTGCGGATGGGGCGCTGTCAACTTCGACTGGGGATATCGTTGGGCGGTGGAAGGAATACTTTGAGGCTCTCCTCAATCCCACTGATACGCTTTCCATAGAGGAAGCAGGGCTTGTGGACGAGAGGGGTGGCTCGCCTATCACAGGGGCTGAGGTCGCCAAGGTGGTTAAAATCTCCTTGGTGGCCGGGCCCCGGGGGTGGACGAGATTCGCCCTGAGTACCTCAAGACCCTGGATGTTGTAGGGCTGTCATGGTTGACACGCCTCTGCAACATTGTGTGGAGGTTGGGGGCAGTGCCTTTGGCATGGCAAACCGGGGTGGTGGTTCCTCTTTTCAAAAAAGGGGACCAGAGGGTGTGCTCCAACTTTAGAGGGATCACACTCCTCAGCCTCCCTGGGAAGGTCTATGCCAAGGCACTAGAGAGGAGAGTACGGCCGTTGGTCGAACCTTGGATTCAGGAGAAGCAATGTGGTTTTCGTCCTGGCCGTGGCACATCGGACCAGCTCTTTACCCTCTCTAGAATTCTCGAGGGTTCGTAGGAGTCTGCCCAACCAGTTTACATGTGTTTTGTGGACTTGGAGAAGGCATTCAACCGCGTTTTTTGTGGGGGGTGCTTCAGGAGTATAGGGTATCAGGCTTGTTGTTACGAGCTATTCGGTCTCTGTACGACCATTGTGAGAGTTTGGTTCGTATTGCCAACACTCGGTCGGACTCATTCCTAGTGAGAGTTGGACTCCGCCAGGGCTGCCCTTTGTCACTGATCCTGTTCATAATTTTTATGGACAGGATTTGGAGGCGCAGCCAGGGAATGGAGGGTGTCATGCTTGGTGACCACAGGATCTCATCTCTATTGTTTGCAGATGATGTTGTCCTGTTGGCTTCATCCAGCAATGACCTATAGTTCTTGCTGGGACAGTTTGCTGCTGAGTGTGAAGCGGCTGGGATGATAATCAGCACCTCCCAAGTCCAAGTCCATGGTCCTCAGCCGGAAAAAGGTGGATTGTCCTCTCCGGGTTGGGGACAAACTCCTGCCCCAAGTGGAGGAGTTTTAAGTATCTTGGGGTCTTATTCACGAGTGAGGGGAGAATGGAGCAAGAGATTGACAGACGGATTGGAGCAGCATCTGCAGTGATGTGGACGTTGTACCAGTCTGTTGTGGTGAAGAGGGAGCTGAGTTCTAAGGCAAAGCTGTCGATTTACCAGTCAATCTACGTTCCTACTCTCACCTATGGTCACGAGCTTTGGGTAATGACCGAAATAACGAGATCGCAGATACAAGCGGCTGAAATGAGTTTTCTCCGTAGGATTGCTAGACTCACCCTCAGAGATAGGGTAAGGAGCTCAGTCATCCTGGAGAGGCTCAGAGTAGAACCGCTGCTCCTCGACATTGAAAGGAGTCAGTTGAGGTGGTATTGGCATCTGATTAGGATGCCTCCTGGACGCCTCCCACTTGAGGTGTTTCGGGCATGTCCCACTGGGAGGAGACCCCAGGGCAGACCCAGGACTCAGTGGAGAGACTATGTCTCCCGGCTGGTCTGGGAACACCTTGGTATCCTCTCTGAAGAGCTGGAGCAGGTGGCTGGGGAGAGGGAAGTCTGGGCTTCTCTGTTTGGAACTGCTGCCTCCGTGACCTGGATCTCCGGAAAAGCGGTAGAAGATGGATGGATGGATGGAATTATTACAACCCATGTAGGAAGTTAACAGCAGATATTTTCAGTGTTATGGCAGGGGAAGGGCATATGAAAGCGATATGGTGTGGAGACTTTAATGCCCATAATAGCTTGTGGGGAAGCACACATACAGATAACAATGGAAATGTTGTGGAAGAGATGCTAGATGAAAGATCGTTAATTTGTCACAACAGTGGTGAAGGTACCAGGGTGGATGTGCATAGGGGCACATCATCATGTATTGACCTGAGTCTGGTATCTGATTCTTTAGTGAGTGCCTGTGAATGGATGTTTATGAACAGTACATCTATGGGAAGTGATCACTTCCCAATACTTGCAGTCATTAAAACTGACCTATATATACAAGAGGGAAGATGTTTTACAAGATGATGTTTTGACAAGGCAGATTGGAGAAAATTTAGGCAATACTGTGTATAATCATGTCATTTGGTAACATTAGAATGTGGCATAGAAGAGTGTTCAAGTCAGGTAACCAATCATATTCTGAATGCTGCAATACCAAGTATACCCAACAAAACAACACAGGGTAGGAAGAAGGTTGTACCCTGGTGGAATGAGGAATGCAGTATTGCAGTAAAGGAGCAAAACAAGGCATTCGGAGAGCTGAGGAAGAATATGAATAGTGAAAATTTAATAGATTATAAAAAGAAAAGGGTAGTATTTAGAAGGATTATTAAAAACAGGAAAAGGTCAACATGGAGAGAATTTTGTTCCACCCTTGGTAGGAAAGAGGAACTAGGTGATGTCTGGGGTATGTTTAAAAAAATGAGTGGGAAAAGGGTATCAGTTAAAGTCCCAGCTCTAGTGGATGGGGACAACAGCTGTATCAGACAAGGAAAAGGCAGATGTCCTAGGTAGAACATTTGCTGCAGTGCATAGAGGAGAACATCTTGGTGAGAGTCATAAACAGCAAAGGGAGTATAAAGTCAGAGAAAATGCAAACTAAAAAAAGGAAGTGAAAGAAGATACGACAGCGTTAGACCTCGAGCTCACAATGTCAGAGCTTAAGAGAGCTTTGCAAGATAGTGGATACACAGCTCCAGGATATGATCAGTTAAGCTATGCTATGTTCCGGCAGTTGCCTATGCAATCAATGGAACTGGTGCTGAAATTGTTTAACAGAATATGGAAGTAGGGGGTTATCCCAAGAGGGTGGAAAAGGGCTGTAATTTTACCATTTAATAAGCCAGGGAAAGATCCAGCGCATCCAGGCAACTACAGGCCAATAGCGTTAACGTCACACTTAGGGAAATGGATGGAGAAGGTGTTAGTTTACAGACTCTCATATGTACTAGAGCAAAGACGATTAATAAACAACTATCAATGGTTTTAGAAGAGGAAGATCCACAGTGGATGCACTAGTTAGAGTAAGTAATGACATTGAAAAGACTCTCAAAATGAAAGAAGTAATGGTTATAGTTTATCTGGATATTGAAAAGGCTTATGACTCACTGTGGAGGGATGGACTTCTTATCAAATTGAATAAAATGGGCATTGGTGGTAGGATGTATAATTGGATAATGGATTTTTTTAACACAGGAAAATTAGGGTTAAAGTAGGATCAGAAGTTTCTAATGACTTTGACATAGAAAATGGTGTTCCTCAGGGGAGTGTGATAAGCCCAGTTTTATTCAACATTATGATTAATGGCATGTTTGAGGATCAAGAGGGATCCATCAAAACAGCACTATATGCAGATGATGGAGCCATATGGATGAGGGGAAGAAATGAGAAATTTGTGTTTAAAAACATCAGGAAAGCAATGGAGAAAGTGGAAAAGTGGTCATATGAGTGGGGATTTAAATTTTCAAACAGTAAAACCTGCTATATGATGTTCACAAAAAAATGCAGAACTGCTACAGATCCATTAACATTATATAATCAACCAATAGAGAAAGTCAAAGTCAAATATCTAGGATTGTGGTTTGATAGTGCATAGACATGGAGAGTTCATGTTGAAAATCTGGAGAGAAAGTGCAAAAAAGTCATTAATCTCATAAAAGCTGTAGCTGGACACGAATGGGGTGCAGATAAACAGGCATTAATTGACATTTACAGAGCACTAACGAGATCGACAATAGACTATGGATGCATGATTTTATGGAGCAGCAGCAAAGACGACTCTGGAAAAAATAGAAAGCAGCATAGAGCGCTTCGCCTGTGTATTGGAGTCATCAAAACAACACTAAACAATGCAGTTTTAATAGAAGCAGGAGAAATGCCAATGGATTGGAGAAGAGATAAACTCGCATTATCATACTAGGTCAAGCTGAAAGGAAGTGAGGAAGTAAATATTTCAAAAATAACACTACAAGACTGCTGGGAATGTTCTAACTTCCAGGGACACGGATTTGGGTGGACAATTGAAAGAAAAGCCAGAATGCATGGACTAGACACTACTGATATAGCTAACACCACTCCAGTGAGTAATTTTCCCCCTTGGCTGTTTCCGGGAAAAGAAGTAGACATTAGTCTGCTAATGAGGAAAAAGGATTGGCATATGTGTGAAGTTAGTGTTAAAACAAGCATTTACCTCAGGAACAATTACTATAACTACTTACAGCTCTATACTGACGGTTCAAAGAACAAAGAGGGCTCTGTTGGAGTTGGAGTATACATTCCAGAGTTTAAAGTGACCATCTCAAAAAGACTCTCCAACAATACATCCATGTTTACAGCAGAGATAGTGGCAATAATTATTGGTTTGCAGTGGGTGGAGGAGGTCAGACCGGGCCGGGTGGTGGTGTGCACAGATTCACTTGCAGCTTTAAAAACCATACAGACACTAAAATCTACAAGGGAAGACTTGGTGATTGAGCTATGTTAAGGAAATTTTATTTACCTTCATCCCTAGGTCCTGAAGAAATAAAAAAACCCAGAGATCTGCAAGTTTGGAGAGCCTTTATTCCTGCATGCAAGGGAGAAAAAAAGCTGCTGATGTGTGTGTCAGTCTAATAGCGGGGCTCTCTCTCTCTGCCCCAAGGTCACAAGATAGATGCATTTATACAGTTTTCAGAGCGTTCACAACACTGCCTTATATGGTAACGTGCAAGCCTGTTTGCCACAGATAATGGGCAGACAGCAGATCAATTGTAGTTGGGAAACGGTTCTAACAGTCATTTTCCATGATTAAAAAATAAAACATGATGTGAATACATATAGCCACTAAACCTTTTTATCAGCTAAGTTGGCGTAATGATGAGAACAAACATCATATAGACAGAAGTACCAGTACATTTTCATATGTATAAATGAATTTCCATGTCATTTCCCCTCTTCTGATCATATATGATCACCTATATACAAGCATGTCAATGTAAAACATCTGCTATTGTATCCTGTTATACAGTTTTAACAAGAGCATCATAAACATTAACATGAAAATTGGCAATGTGTAAGGGAACACAAGAGGCTGTTTTTGTGAGCACAGACACTCAGATTGTGGGCAAGCCAAATAAGTGGGAAGAGGGGAGTCAGGAAATCTCGGGGGGGGGGCTTTGGGTTGGGGTCAGATGTGGGTAGGGAGGAGTGGTGTAGCATATTAATAGCAAACATTTCTATTTTTGCTTTAGTATCATCATAGTCATCAGGGAAAGGGAGTTCGGACATATCTAAGGCACTGTGATTCAACATCTTTGGCTGGGTGGTGGCTGAAGCCTGTTCAGCTGTAAGGAGGGCTGTGTAATGCATCATGTTAATAGTGAACATTTTCAACATCATATTGCGGCTAATTGGCATGTGTGGAGTTTGCATGTTCTCCCCGTGTCTGCGTGGGTTTACTCCGGGATTTCTCTGGTTTCCTCCCACATGCCAAAAACATGCAAGTTAGGTTAACTGGCATCAAACTGGGGATTCTAAATTGTCCTTAGGTATGACTGTGAGAGTGAATGGTTGTCTGTCTCTCTGTGTTAGCCCTGCAATGGACTGGCGATCTGTCCAGGGTGTACCCTGCCTCTCACCCAAAGATGCTGGGATAGGCTCCAGCCCCCCCCCCCCCCCCCCCGTGACCCGAAAAGGATTAAGCGGAAGAAGATGAATGAATCAATCAATGGAAACAAGCAACAATCGCAAAACAACAAAATCAACAGAGCCACTAACAGTATCATTCCTATCTGCATTGCCCATTCCCTCCAACCTCCACTAGTGAGCCAGGACCACCAGCCCAGTCGGAGGGTGGGGTCACATCTTGTTGCAACTGTTGCAAAAGTAGGTCATTCAAATGGCTCGCAACGTATGTCATGTTGTCACCTTCATCAGGTATGTATGTACAGCATTCCTGGCCTATTACGTGACATACCCCTCCTTGTGCTGCCAAAGTTATATCTAAGGCCAATCTATTTTGTAACACTACATTCCGCATAGCTCGCATTTCAATTGTTTCATTTGTTTGATTCAAACAAATTAACGCTCAATTTAAGTAAGACAAAATTTATAGTCTTTAACAACCATCACAACAACCCTGTACCTAAACTCAGTGTAAATGTTGTAGAGATTGAAAGGGTATCTGAAACTAAATTTCTTGGAGTAATAATTGATAACAAACTGTGTTGGAAGTCACATATTAATTATATTAAAGGTAAAGTATCCAAATCAATTGCAATATTACACAGAGTGAAATATTTGCTGAATCAACCCACACTATACACCTTGTATCATTCATTAATACTCCCATACATGACATATTGTAATGAAGTATGGGGAAATACATATAAAACAAACATATATCCACTCTTTATGCTTCAAAAGAGAGCTATTAGAATAATAAACAAAGCAGCTTACAGGGAACCAACAAACCCACTTTTTCTTAAACAAAAAACTCTCAAGTTGAAAGATCTGGTTGACTTTAAAACTGCAATAATAATGTTCAAAGTGAAGAATTTATCACTGCCCGCAACTATCCAAAAGTTGTTCCAAACAAGGGAGAAACGATATCACTTCAGAGGAACATGTATATTTCAAAAGCCTATAGTGAGAACAACCACCAAGCAACACTGTATTTCAGTGCAAGGAGTCAGATTATGGAACGATTTTGGACCTGAATTAAAATCATGTACAACGCTTGGACAATTTAAACAAAAACTAAAGGAAGAAATACTCCAAACATATTTATAAGACGACATGTAAACTCACATAAGGATTGACATATCCAGCCTGTGTTGTGTTGTAGCTTAGTTTTTTTTTTCTTTTTTTTTCTCTGTCACATTTTGTCTTAGATTTGTTTTTGAATAGTAACCGCTTAACTTAGCCTAGCTTAGTTTTCTTTTTTTCTCTCAGTCACATTTTGTCTTAGCTTTGTTTTGAATTGTAATCGCTCTTGACTGTTTTCTCTTTTTTCTATTTTGAATTCCTGGATGGAATATGGGTGGGCAATATAAGCTGCGGCTTCAGCCATCACCCATTTCGGATAACTTACGTGGAACTGTATAATCAGAGGAGTCTTTGTCTAATTTGACCTTGTTGTTATATTATTCAGTTTCTTTTAACCTGTACTGTACTATCCGAAAAATAAATAAATAAAAATAAATAAATTCATTCATTCAATTGTCATTGCTAAGAATCTCATTTCTGTCAATGCTGTGAGATTTTCTAAATCAATGGCTAGTCTGTCGATGTTATGTGCATTATTTACAGTACCCCAAGAAGGTATTAGTGCACTAAAAAGTTTTACTCCCGGATGAATTCTAACCCTATCTGTCCACGTCTCCCTTCTTCAACGGTGATGCTGGTGCAGTGGGAAGTAATGTGAATATGAGTGATGGGTGTGATAAGTGAGATTAGTCATGATGCGTATGGTTGGAATCAGCTTTGCCATATAACATATACTGCACCATCCTGGCGGTAAATACTGATAAACCTGTGACCCACACACCCAGACATGGGCTGTGAGGCTACCATACCCATCTGAACTGGGGAAAAACAACGTGGGATTATCTGAACATTGGCTTTTATTCTGACGTCCACACGTAGCATTCGGTAGAGTGAGGTTTGGTGTTGTGAAAAACGGCACCCTCAGTGTGTTTAAACATGGGGTACCAGTCACATGGAAACCACAGGTAGCATTAAGAGTGGTCTCATATCGTTGTGTAGTTCCCAAGTATGTAGACCCATTGTAATGACGCTTAAGGTGAAAACACACTGAAGCCGTAAAAAGTGTGGAGTTGGTAGTAAATATAGGCTTCTGGGCCCTCCTATCTATACAGGACGCATTATGAATCCTTACTTGGTGAAAGGAGAAATCTGTTACACTGACATTTAACCACTTACGGTATTCTGTTGTGTTCCCCGGAACTTCAACAGTAAACCCCTTATCACATTTAGTGTCATTGTGGTGCACTTCTTCAGTTGCAGTCTGCGCTAACAATGCTCCCGTCGTTTCTGATCTGTTTAGAGGATAAGGAATCATGGGCACAGAGTGGGTAACATGGTGTGGTAGGTGTGTGCAGACATAACGGGACCCAGTCACATTAACTTTTCTGACTGACAGATGCACCACCTGATACCATGCATTGTTGTCATAAGTGTCGCTTAAATAGTTGTCAAAGTCATATTCCAGGCGTATTGATCTTCGTGCAACCCGCTTAACCTGTGAGGGAGACATACATTGTAACAGCAAGTACACAGTCACTGAAATCAAGAGAACACACAGGAATCACACACAGGCCATATCAGTTCTCGTCCGTCTTCCTGCAGGCTCGACGTTTTCTTAAGTGCTCTGTGATGACGTTCTGTTTGTTACTTGGGTCTGCCTCAGTATCAGTTATTTTGTCTTTGCAAATGTCAGTATCAGTGTAAGTGGGAAAGTATGCAGTATGTTTCTACTGAGCAGCATTCGGCATGCACAGGGTGTTTGTGATGGCTGTCAGATGCAGTGTTATGCAATCTTCTATCTTCACACGGCTCGGCTTCTTCCTAGTCTGGTCTCTTCATACGGCTCAGCTACTTCTCATCTGAGTCTACAACGTAGGGTGGTGATTGTGGCTAATCACTTACTTCTGCTTCTCGTCCTTGTCTGGTCTAGGTTCTTCTGGCTTGCCTGCTGGAACTTTTCTGCAGTGTGTTGCGTGGATCCACGTTGCCCTTTCTGCGATCTTCACAGCCGTGAATGTTGTCAGCAGGACTTGATAGGGGCCCAACCACCATTTGCTGTGTCAGTTCTTTCTTTTGAAGCTTTTGATCACCACCCAATCGACAGGCCTTATGTCATGGAGAACACCCTCAGGAGGTTTGGGCAGCGCAGCTTTCACCTGTTGGGAGATGTTTTGCAATTGGCAGGACAGAGCAGAACAATAAGCTAACATAGCATTTTCAAAATGTGTGTCACGCCTCGCCGCCCATCAGCAGCGCCAGCTGCACGCACACCTGCGCCTCGTCAGCGGCGAGGGATTTAAGCCGCCTCGCCCTGGGCTTCGGCCTGAAGCCGTCTGTCTTCGTTGGCTTCCCTGGCTACAAGGAATTCCCTTCGCCAAACACGAACTCACGTAAGAATCTCTTACCTTCTTCTTCCAGTCTGCTCCCCTGTGCACAGGTGGATTTCCCGGCGGCGGACCACTTCCCTCTGCCACCGTCCTCTCGCTGCTGCACCGGGCGCTCCAGGTCACTGTCTCCCGGGCTATACCCTTGCTGTGCCAGCCACATAACCAAGTAAGCCTGTGATCATTGTCTTATCTCCCGTGTTGGTGTGGTGCCCGTAACCCTTCTCCCTTTGCTTCTCCCATAGGGTTGTCCGGCTGTACAGCCTCCTGCCTCCGTGCCTGACGCAGACACCACCACCAACACATTTACATCTCGCATACACACACTCATACACACTTGTTGTTAATAAAGCTATTAAGTCTACCCTGAGCCTGCGCGTGTGTCTCCTGAGCCGTGCATTATGTCAGTACGGCTTCAGCAGAGCGGCTCGGCAGACGGCGGGCTCACACGCCGACTTACCACTCTCGAGGCTCGGGTGGACCTAATAGCCCACCAACAACAGGTGATTCTTAACCAATTGTCCATAATCACTAACCGATTGGACCGCTTGGACCCCCAACAGCCGTTCCCCCCGGCTTGTCAGGGCGGCGCGGCTCCTGCTGCTACAGCGGCCATCCAGCCTGCTCCGGCAGCACCGGCTCGGCTCACACCCATTCCGACCCCCGCCCACTTTAGCGGTAAGCTCGGCGGAGCGCAGGGGTTTATTATGCAATGTGAGTCCGTGTTCCACCGTGTGCCCGGAGATTTTCCCTTGGACCATAGCCGAATTGGCTACATAGGGAACCTCTTGGAGGGGCAAGCGCTTACCTGGGCTTACGCCGTTATGGCGAAGCCCAGTTACGCCACCCTCACCTATGGCCAATTCATGAGACTGTTCCTGGAAGTCTTTGATCATTCTCGAACAGAGAGCGTTCAGGTCGATCGGCTTCTCAGCCTTCAGCAGGGAAGCTGGTCGGCAGCTGACTACGCGATCGACTTCCGGGTAGCGGCGGAGGAGGTTGGCTGGGGAGAACGTTCTCTCTGCGGCATCTTCCTTCGCAGTCTCAGTGCTGGTCTGAGGGACGAATTGGCTGGACGGGACATCCCGGAGACTTTAGCGGAGCTAAAGTCCCTAGCCATCAGCTTGGATAACAGGCTGCGCGAGCGTGCCTCGGAGCGGAAGTCGTCTTCTTCTCGCCCTCGAGGTGCCTCGCCGCGCCTGCCCCAAGCTCGCCCCCTGGCGTTGCCGTCACCGTCGTGCTCCGAGGAGTCGGAGCCGATGGTGACAGGCCGGACAAAGCTCCCTCCTGCGGAGAGACAACGCCGCCGTGAGTTGGGTCTCTGCATGTATTGCAGAGACAACCAACACACGGTGGAGCTTTGTCCACAGAAGCCAAACAGGGAGGTCCGCGAGTCACTGTAGGGGGCCTCGCGGACGTCAATCGGTTAAATCCCCTCTCTCAATTGAAGCTGCCCACCGGTTTTGTCACAACCCCACTGGGCACCTCACCCACGCACTGGTGGATTCGGGCGCGGAGGGCAGTTTTATTTCACAAAGCCTGGCAACCCGATTGGGCATCCGTTGCCAAGCCCTCAAATCTCCTCTCGCCCTGGTCAATCTCTCCCATGTCTCCCTGGGGAGAGTTACACACCGGACCATCCTTGTCCCTGTGATCATCTCTGGGAACCACCGGGAGGAAGCCACCTTCTACGTCCTACCCAACTCTGTGTCACCCGTCATCCTGGGTTACCCATGGCTCCGCCTCCACAACCCTGTCCTGGACTGGAAGTCCGCCAGGGTGTCAGCGTGGAGTTCCTTTTGTTTAAGCACCTGCCTTCAATCCGCTGCCTGCTCCCCGTCCTCTCCTCCTACTCCCAAGGACGCTGCGCCTCCGGATCTCTCCCTGGTGCCATCGGAGTTTCACGACCTGGGTATGGTATTCAGCAAGTCCAAGGCGATGTCTCTTCCTCCACACAGGCCTTATGACTGTGCGATAAACATCCGCCAGGGGGCACCCTTACCCTCTGGGCGACTCTACAGCCTGTCGGCACCGGAGAAGGAGGCCATGAACTCCTACCTCAAGGAATCGCTGAGTGTTGGAATTATCCGTCCCTCGTCATCACCATTAGGCGCTGGATTCTTCTTCGTGGGCAAGAAGGACGGTTCCCTCCGTCCTTGTATTGACTACCGCGCCCTGAATGATATCACGGAGAAGGATGGCTACACCCTGCCACTAATGGACACCGCCTTCCACTCCCTCCAGGGGGCGACTTGGTTCACCAAGCTGGATCTCCACAGCGCATACCACCTTGTCCGGATCCGGGAGGGAGACGAGTGGAAGACAGCCTTCCGTACCCCGAACGGCCATTTTGAGTACCTGGTGATGCCGTTCGGGTTGACCAATGCTCCTGCCGTCTTTCAGCGCCTCATAAATGACGTCCTCCGGGATTTCATCGGCCTGTTTGTGTTCGTCTACCTGGATGACATCCTCATCTTCTCCAGATCCAGGGACGAGCACCGGGTCCATGTGAGGCGGGTCCTCCAAAGGCTGCTGGAGAACCGGTTATATGTCAAGGCTGAAAAGTGTGAATTTTACGCAAAAACTACGTCCTTCCTCGGGTTCGTCATCTCCCACGAACAGGTGCTTCCGGATCCAGTGAAGGTGAAAGCGGTGGTGGAATGGCCCACACCTACATCAAGGAAACAGGTGCAACAATTTATTGGGTTTGCCAACTTCTACCGCCGCTTCGTCCCGAATTTTGGTACCGTCGTCAGCCCTCTGACCCGCCTCACGTCCCCTAAGGTCCCGTTCCGGTGGACTGAAGAGGCCGCAGCTGCTTTCCAGGCGCTGAAGGCGGAGTTCTCCTCCTCCCGGGTCCTCAGCCAAGTCGATCCCTCGCTGCAATGCATTGTGGAGGTGGACGCTTCGGACACGGGGGTGGGGGCGGTTCTATCTCAGTGGTCGCCTGATGACGGGGTCAAACGGCCCTGCGCCTTCTTCTCCCGGCGCCTGTCCCCGGCGGAACGTAACTACGACGTGGGGGACAGAGAGCTCCTCGCCATCAAGCTCGCGCTGCAGGAGTGGCGTCACTGGCTAGAGGGGGCGGATCTGCCGTTCGTGGTTCTAACTGACCACAAGAACCTGGAGTATTTAAGATCTGCCAAGCGTCTGAACGCCCGCCAGGCGCATTGGTCCCTGTTCTTCGCCAGGTTCTGCTTTAACATCACCTTCAGGCCTGGCTCCAAGAACGGCCTGCCTGACGCCCTCTCTAGGCAATTTGCCCCTGAGGCGTCTGAGGACGCGGTCCACACCATCTTGCCCAGGTCGTGCATCGTGGGAGCCGTCACTTGGGACATTGAAAGTAAGATCCGGAAGGCCCAGGAATCGGAACCTGACCCTGGCGGCGGACCGGAGGGGAGGCTTTTTGTGCCGTCCACGGTCCAGGAGGAGGTCATCCACTGTCTGCACACATCTAAGCTCACCTGCCACCCTGGTTACTCCCGGATGATCGACCTACTTCTACGGTCCTTCTGGTGGCCGGGTTTGCGGAAGGACGCTGCCCGCTACGCCCGGGCCTGCCCTGTCTGTGCCACCAGTAAATCAGGTAATGCCCCTCCAGCGGGTTTGTTCCAGCCTCTGCCCGTCCCTGGCAGGCCCTGGTCGCATATCACCCTGGATTTCGTCACCGGACTCCCAGCCTCTAACACCTTCGACACTGTCCTGACCATTGTTGACCGATTCTCCAAGGCTGCGCACTTCATCCCACTGCGTGGGCTTCCATCTGCCCTGGAGACGGCGGACCTCCTAATCCAACACGTGGTCAGGCTGCACGGGATTCCGGTGGACGTGGATTCGGACCGGGGTCCCCAGTTTTCTTCTGAGGTCTGGAGGTCCTTTTGTAACGCCCTGGGAGCCAAGGTAAGCCTCTCCTCCGGCCATCACCCCCAAACCAACGGGCAGTGTGAGCGGACCAATCAGGAGCTGGAGGCTGCGCTCCGCTGCGTCACTGAGTCTAAGCCTGCGTCCTGGAGCAACCATCTCGCCTGGGTTGAATACGCTCATAACACCGCCCGCTCTTCTGCCACGGGGATGTCTCCTTTTAAGGCGTCCCTGGGCTACGACCCCCCTCTGTTCCCAGCGCAGGAGAGTGAGGTAACTGTCCCTTCAGTTCGGGCGCACCTCAGGCGGTGCCATTCCATCTGGGCGTCGCCGCGCAATGCGCTTTTACGCACGGCGGAGCGCAACAAATCCACGGCGGACCGGCACAGAAGACCTGCTCCAGCGTACCAGGTTGGTCAGCGTGTCTACGTGTCAACCCAGGACATCAATTTAAAGGGTGAGAGGAGAAAGCTGGCACAGCGTTTCATGGGCCCATACCCCATCACCAGGATTATAAACCCGGTGGCTGTGCATGTGGCTATTCCCCCCTCCCTCCGCATCCATCCCACCTTCCACGTGTCCAAGGTGAAGCTGGCAGTCTCCGACCCCCTTTGCCCTCCTCCTGCTGCGCAGCCCGCGCCCTGGATGATTGATGGTCATCCGGTCTGGCCTATCTCTTCCATCCTGGACTCCCGGCGCCGGGGTCGCGGGTTGCAGTACTTGGTGGACTGGGAGGGCTATGGACCTGAACATCGGCAATGGGTCCCCTCGTCGTTTGTGTTGGATCCGTCCCTCATTACTGAGTTCCACCGAGCGCACCCAGAGAAACCATCGCCAGGAGGCGCTGCTAGAGGGGGGAGTACGGTCATGCCTCGCCGCCCATCAGCAGCGCCAGCTGCAAGCACACCTGCACCTCGTCAGCGGCGAGGGATTTAAGCCGCCTCGCCCTGGGCTTCGGCCAGAAGCCGTCTGTCTTCGTTGGCTTCCCTGGCTACAAGGAATTCCCTTCGCCAAACACGAACTCACGTAAGAATCTCTTACCTTCTTCTTCCAGTCTGCTCCCCTATGCACAGGTGGATTTCCCGGCGGCGGACCACTTCCCTCTGCCACCGTCCTCTCGCTGCTGCACCGGGTGCTCCAGGTCGCTGTCTCCCGGGCTATACCCTTGCTGTGCCAGCCACCTGTCATAACCAAGTAAGCCTGTGATCATTGTCTTATCTCCCGTGTTGGTGTGGTGCCCGTAACCCTTCTCCCTTTGCTTCTCCCATAGGGTTGTCCGGCTGTACGGCCTCCTGCCTCCGTGCCTGACGCAGACACCACCACCAACACATTTACATCTCGCATACACACACTCATACACACTTGTTGTTAATAAAGCTATTAAGTCTACCCTGAGCCTGCGTGTGTGTCTCCTGAGCCGTGCATTATGTCAATGTGATGTGGTTAGTGGGGGTGATGGTCTCTTTTCCATGGAAAACCTAGGGTTGGGGGGACGAGCAAACAGGATTTCAAATGGAGACATGTAATGTTTCTTTCTAACTCGCATGCGCATGTACATAAGTGCTAATGAGAGGTACTTAGTCCAGGGCAGGCCAGTTTCATCTTCCAGGTTTTGCCAGTTTGTTTTTAGAGTGCCATTTTCACGCTCAACAGCACCGCCTGACTGCGGCTGGTAGACACAGTGTTTTCTCAGGTCAAAGCCCAGTGTAAGGCTCAAATCAGTTAAGGCTTCATTTACAAAATGTCTTTACCATTTATCACTGGAGATTTTCTTAGGTATTCCCCATCTGGGAATGATTTCTGACAACAGAGGTCTTGCCACAACTGTGCTGGTAGCATGTTTAGCTGGAAAAGCTTCTACCCATTTGGATCACTTGTCAACCATTACCAAACAGCACTTTTTGCCCTCTGCTGGTGTGAGTTCAATGAAGTCCATCATCAGATGCTGGAGTGGACCTGTAGGTGGTGGGTGAGCAGCTGGAGCCTGTTTGGGAAATCTGTGAGCATTGTTAGTAGCACAAATGAGACATTTTTTGCAAAAATTGTCAGCATAAATGGTAAAACCTGTGGTTAACTAATTTGCATGTAGTGGTTGTATCATCCCCTCCTTTGACACATGATCTCTTCCATGTGTCAACTTAGAGAAATGGTGAAAGAAGTGAGTTGGGAGGCAAGGGAGGGCATTTGGGCCTCTCCAAACACCAGCCTGGTCTGTGTAGAATCCTTTCTTTGTCCACTTCTGGCGTTCCTGTGGGGAGGAGAGAGACTGCATAGAGAGGAGAGAATCAGTGGGTGAAGGGAGGGGTGAGAAGGTAAACAAACAGCAGTGACAGAGCTGTAACCTTTGCGGCAGCACGAGCATTTCCTTTTGAGATCAAATCTGAGGAAGAAGTGTGAGCAGCACATTTGCATACTGCTACAGAGGAGGGAAGAAGAATAGCTTCAAGAAGCCTGGAAACATAAACAAGAGTTTTTTTTACAGGCGTGCCTGCAGATGTGAGGAAGTTGCGTTCATGCCAAAGGGCGCCAAAGTCTTGGACAACACCAAAGGTATAGCGAGAGTCTGTGTAGCTAGTGAAAGACTTGCCAGAGGCATATGTGCAGGCCTCAGCCAATGCAACGAGTTCAGCAGGGTGGGCTGAGAGATGAAGTGGTAATGAGCCAGAGAAAAGTGTGGAATGGTCATCACAGACAGCCCAACCAACCTTGTTATGGCCTACCATGTGGTCAACGGAGGCAGAACCATCAACATAGAGAACAAGATCAGGGTTTGGCAATGGTGTGTCCAAAAGGTCTGGGGGAGGTGACCAACTGCACAAGTGAGAGACAGTCATGATCACAGTCACTGTCCTCCTCACAGGAGGGGACAGAAAGATGACAGGAAGGATTCACTGACTGAGCACAACGCTTGACAGTGAGATTTGGTGACTCAAAGAGAGTGGAGTGATATCTGAGCCACCTGGCACGAGAGAGATGGGAAGATTTCTGCTCTATCAGGAGGAGAGCAACTGCATGAGGAACGTACAGAGTGAGAGGAGAGTAGAGGACTATGTCACGTGATGCTTCCACGGCTCTTTCTGCTGCAGCCATGGCACGGAGGCACAGTGGGAGGCCAGCTGCAACTGAGTCAAGTTTGCATGAGTAATATGCCACGGGCCTGAGTTTATCTCCGTGAGGCTGCAGGAGAACAGAGGACATGCACCCGGACTTTTCATCAACATACTGAACAAAAGGTTTAGAGGGGTTAAGGAGGGAAAGAGTTGGAGGAGATAGGAGTGCCTACTTCATGTTTTCAAAAGCGTCATTAGTAGCAGATATCCACTCTAATGGGATATGAGAGGGATCCTTTGATGGAATTATGTCACGCATTGGTCTTTCAATGCATGAGAAATCAGGAATGAAAGAGTGGCAGTAGGAGGCCACGCCAAGGAAAGAAAGGAGCTCCTTCTTGGTTGTTGGTTTATTCATGTGGCAAATGGCGTCTACACGTTTTGGAGAGATTTACCTTGGGCGGAAATTTGGTGGCCTAAGAAAGTGACCAATGGTTTACAAAATTGCAATTTAGGTTTAGAAGCTTTGTGGCCTTCTGCAGCTAGGTGACACAACAGCTTCAGTGAGTCAGATTGACATTGAGACTTGGTTGGCACACACAGTAATAGGTCATTAACATATTGGATCAAAACAGAGCCCTCGGTTAATTTGAGCGAGCTCAAAGAGTCCTTTGGCACAGCATTGTAGATGGTAGGACTCACAATAGCCTTGGGCCAGTCTGGTGAAAGTGTAGAGCACCCCCTTGAATTGGAATGTGAACCAAAACTGTGAGTCTTTATGGACTGGGACATTGAAAAATGCATTGGACAAGTCCACGACTGTAAAACAGGTGGAGTTTGGTGGAATTTGGCTCAAAATAGTGCGAGGGTTAGGAACCACAGGCGTGCCCTGAACAACTGCAGCATTCACTGCTTGAAGGTCCTGAACAAAACGCTATTCAGCAGGTTGACTTTTGACTCTGCTCTTTTTCACAGGAAAAATTGGGGTGCACACTGGTGAATCAGGAGCTGGGACAACAATACCTTCTTTCAGGAGAGACTCAAAGACTGGGGTGATACCATCACGTGCCTCAGGTCTCAGTGGGTACTGTGAGCATTTGAGTCTGAAATCAGATTTGGGAGTTATCACCACAGGAGGGCAGTTTTTTATCAGCCCAACATCATATTTGTGTGCAGCCCACAGAGATGGTGGAACACATGACAGTATGGAGTCAGAGTCCTCTAACTGGGTGGGTTGAGTGACAGGACGGGCCCATCTGTACTGCCTGTTCTCATCTCAAGTCTGTATAAAGTGTTCACAAGGGTGTGAGATTGTGTATTCTGCACGAAACATCTGCAGAGATGGTGAGAACGAGATGGCATTCAGGCCTAAATGACAAAGTGGGTTGGACGGTTTCCAGTCATCAGCATGAAACGCGGCCAGAGCTCATGGACCCATGTCAAGCCATGCTGAGGATGGAGTTTTTGTAAGTGAAATGTGTGGGTGGCTGCCAGGAACTGAGAACAAACTGTTCATAGCAGGTGTGAGACTGATCAACAAGAAGCTGAAATCAGCACTCCAAATGATATGGGAGCTTTGCAATGGTGTGGGTTTAGTTTGCAGCCACTTGCTTTCATAATGTATGTCAGGGCCCTATGAGAGGTGTGATGTGCAGTGCATTCTGTGCTGAGACATGAAAACAGTGGAATTTGGAGATGGGGCTTTCCCTAGTTCTACAAGATCAGAGCTCTGTTTTTCATCTAACAGTGTCCATTCATAAATGCACAGCGATGTTGGGATTTTTGCAAAAGTCAAGTCAGGAGTCTCTATCTTTGTCCCACGCGGTGTGCAGGTAACAGAGAGATAAGTTGCACATCAGGTCTCTACATAACAGGTTAAAGGGGCAGTGTGGAGAGAAAAGGAAGTTGTGAGTGAAGTCATGACCGTCTACTGCACATAACTGGCTCAGTGAAGAACTCATGTATGAAGCCTCCACTGGCCACTTGTGATATGAGTGAGCGGGAGGTCAGAGGGAGCTTAAGGCCCGCTGACGATGACGACAGAACAGAGTTTGTTGCCCCTGAATCTACCATGAAATCTATCAATTTTCTTGAAAGCTTAACAGGTAAAATAGGCAAATCCTTGAAATGTGATGTGGAGTATGATGCAAGAGTGAGGTCTGTGTCAATGTGCATGTGTGTGTGTGTGTGTGTGTGTGTGTGTGTGTGTGTGTGTGTGTGTGTGGCTGGAGCAGATTTTTTTGTTAGCAAGCAGATGTACAGCGTCTGCTGGGGAAGGAGGAGGGGGAGAGGACAGAAAGGGGGCCGTCTCAGGCTTATCTGGTCACCCTCAGTCAGTTTGCTGAGCTGGTAGTTGGCCCGCCCCTTGCTGCTGTTGCCCTTGGCGGTGACTCCCACGCTGAGAAGTGTTCCAACGACCTCTGCCACTTCTTTGTGGTTTCATTGGGCAGTCCTTGACCCAGTAGCCCCCTTGCTTGCAGTAGTTGCAGCATGACAGTTGTGGGCAATGTTTGACCCAGTGTCCTTCTTCTTTGCAGTAACAGCACTGAGTGGGTGAGAGAGAGCCGTCTCTGCCAGATTGTGGTGTGGACATGGGAGGGGAGGGCCCACCCATTTTACCATTGTCAGGAGAGCCTTTTCCAGGTTGTCCCCTTTGGCCTGCTTCTTCTTTTTGTTGGCGTTGTTAGCATGTTGGTGATGATGCTCTGCATGTCGGAGGATTTCAGTTGATGTATGTGTTTGCCAACCAATGCAGGTCTGTTTCATGTCTGCAGCCAATGATGGTAGCACACCACTGACAAACCACATGTTGAAGTGGGTGGAATATGGTCCCACTGTTGTGAGATAGTCATCTGGTCTTTGCATCCCACCCTCACGGTCAAACACCTTTCATAGTCTGTGGAAGTAATCCCCCGGTGTTTCATCATCCTTCTGCTTGCATGCAGAGACTTGGGAGAGATCACACGCATGTTTACATTCGGCTTTAATGGTGTCAGTGAGAGCTGTGAAATCAGTTCTGTACTGGTTATTTGCACCATTAGTCCATGTGATGTGGCCCGGTCTTGACTGTTTATCCAGGTCTGGCATGAGTTTAGCCATATTTGCGGGTGTGCATTTCACTGCCATAATGCGCCTTAATTCTGGAAACGTCAGTCTGTAGGTCTCACAGAAGGCTTGGAGTTGAGTACAGAAAAACTCAGGGTTAGTTTCCAGCATTGGCAGGGTGGAAGCAAATTTTGGAATGTCTTCAGGAGCCCAGGGCCGGAACACAGCTATGGGTCCCAACAGTCTCGCAGCTTCCACCATCGGGGTGATGAAGGACCCATCTGCCTGTCTTTCATATGGGGCTGCCGGCATGGAGGGGGAGACAAAAGAAGGGAAAAGGGAGGAGGCAGAAGCAGTTGAGATGGACTCCGTGGGAAGGCTGACAGATGGGCTTAACAGTGTGGCTGGTGAGGGTGACATAGGGTCTCCCAATGGCCTAGTCGGTGTCCGAAAGGAACGATGCATCAGTAAAGAAGTATGGGCGTGAGGTGAGATATCATCTTCTGGGCAAAACTGTGAGACTGAGGCGGCCAGTGCTGAATGTGGCATAAAGGGGGAAGAAGGGGTAGGGGGAGGCGGACGATCAGTCTTATGCAGAGGAGGAAAAGAGGCCCCAGCAGAGTGTAAAAGTTGTGTGTTCTCTGTCTTTCTTTGCCTGTTCATTTTTCTGTCTGCCTGTTTCCTGCTTATCTCTTCGTTTCTTTGCTTCCATCAACCACATTTCTGCCACGCCCTTCTCTAACTGTAACTGCGTCAACTTTTCTCTGTCCTTCTTGCTTTGTTTCTTACATGTCTGAACCTTCTGAATTTCAACATTAATCTTGTCCCTCAAAGTAGTAATCACTTCAACAGAAAATGAACCCCCGAAGGAAATCCACTCTTGCAGATCCATTTTTCCAAAAAATCAACACTCTCAGGACCATAATTATCAGTCTGTGGAAGATGTGAAAATGACGAGGCAGCGTTCTTTCTCAGAGTCAGCTTTATTCACATCTCCATCATTTAAAAGCAGAAAAAAAGAGTGAATGAAACAGTAACTCTCGTCCTTAAATATCAGGGACTTCACACCTCATAGATCACATGTCCCACAGACCACCTTGCATAATAAAGACAGTCACAATGCATTTCACCACCTGGCATAATAAAGACAGTCACAATGCATTTCCCTCCATGATATCACTTCCACTGTCTCCCACGCATCCTTTTATCGACCCCCCACAGTCTCCAGCCTTGCATAACAAGGCTTAGCTTCCTGCCTTTGTTCTGACCTAAAATGCGAGTCACAGAACCGGTCCAACAGGTCCATTGAGTGTTCACCACACAAGCCCCCCCAGCATTTTAGAAAAACAGAACAACAAGAAAATAACCACATGCATGCCGTGATAGCATCAATACACATCAGTCCACATGCTGGATAGGCTTCAGCCTCCTTCCGAATCTGCTGTAGCTGGGGTTCACTGTCTCTGTGGCGCTGTCCTGCTGGGGATTTGCCGTCTGGGGGCGGAAACCCTTTGTCAGTCTCTGCGGGTGTTCTGGGGAAACATTACTTTGGGAAACATTACTGTGTGAAACCCTCCGTGGTGGTCTACCTCGCCGCGGGGCCTTTGCCAACAGCACTTCCTCCTCTGCCACCACAAAAGCGGGTTTAAGTCTGTCTATGCCAATTTTCTCTTTCCTACCCCCCAAATCTAGCAAAAACTGCTTGTCCCCTGTTTCTAGCACTCTGAGTGGTCCATCATAAGGCGGTCGCAGCGGGGTTCGATGCGCATCGAGTCTAACAAAAACAAACTCTGCGTTCTTCAAAGTTTTAGGCACAAAAACGCGCAGAAAACTGTGGTGCGAGGGCCGGGCAGCATGCTTGCTTCTATGTCACTCCGCAACAGCTGAGACGGGGAGGCGTTTGGCGCAGGGTTATCTGGGAGAAACTCCCCAGGCAGCCGGAGTGGCTGCGCAAACACGAGCTCCGCTGGGGAGGCTTCTAGATCCTCTTTAGGTGCAGAACGCAACCCCAATAACACCCATGGTAACTTGTCAACCCAATTTGTATCCGTCAGTGACGCTCTGAGAGCCGCTTTCAATGACCTATGAAAACGTTCGCATAAACCGTTAGCCTGCGGATTGTACGCGGTTGTGCGGTGAATTGTGACACCCAGGCTGCGGGTCATTGTCGACCAAAGTTCGGAAACAAATTGAGGGCCTCTGTCGGACGTAATGTCCGACGGAACGCCAAAGCGCGCCACCCAAGCTGTTAAAAACGCACGTGCCACTTCCTCGGCCGTGGTTGATGCCAGCAGGACCACTTCAGGCCAGCGCGTGGTGCGGTCCACCATTGTCAGAAGATGTGTGCACCCCTGTGACAGCGGGAGGGGTCCAACGAGGTCCACATGAATGTGATCGAACCTCTTGGCCGGAATGTGAAACGGTTCCAAAGGAGCTCTCGTGTGCCTGTGTACTTTGGCTCGTTGACACGCCGTGCAGGCTGCTGCCCACTCTTTGACCTGTTTGCGGAGGCTCGGCCAAACAAATTTCTCTCCCACCATTTTGACCGACGCACGCACTCCAGGGTGCGCCAAAGAATGAACCGAGCCAAAAACGCGGCGGCGCCACGCGGCCGGTACTACTGGATGTGGCCGTCCAGTGGAGACATCGCAGATTAGGGGAGGCATACCGTCTTGCAGCACCCTGCTCTCCAGCCTTAACCCTGTTGGTCCAGACTGGAGCGCACGCACGTCCGCGTCATTAACCTGCTCTGCGGCCATGGCTGCATAATCTAACCCTACGCTGACTGGGGCCGCCACAGCACGCGAGAGGCAATCTGCCACTACATTGAGTTTGCCCGCCACATGCTGAATATCAGTGGTAAACTCTGATATCGCGGCCAGCTGTCTCTGCTGCCGGCCTGACCACGGTTCCGAGACCTTGGCCATCGCGAATGTTAGCGGTTTGTGATCAACGAATGCGGTGAAAGCGCGTCCTTCCAGCCAGAACTGAAAGTGGCGGATGGCCAAATGGAGAGCGAGCAGCTCCCTGTCGAACGCACTGTATTTACGTTCGCTATCGCGCAAGGTCCTGCTGGAAAATGCGAGGGGCTGCCAAACCCCGGCTACGTGTTGCTCCACGACCGCCCCTATGGCCACATCTGACGCGTCAGTGGTGAGTGCTATGCGGGCCATTGGGTCTGGGTGTGCCAACAACGCAGCCTTTGCCAAGGCTGCTTTCACCTCCGAGAACGCTTGGTCCCGCTCAGGGGACCACTCGATCTTATCTGCGGGTTTCTTTTTTTTGAGCACGGCATACAGCGACTGCATGAGCTGCGCCGCGCGGGGGAGAAAACGGTTATAAAAATTCACCATTCCCAAAAACTCCTGCAACGCCCTGACTGTCTGCGGCCAGGAAAAATCTGCCACAGCGCGCACTTTGTCAGGAAGCGGAACTGCTCCATCGGGGGAGACGTGGTGTCCTAAAAAATCGATCTGCGCCACCCCGAACTGACACTTCGCTGGGTTGATTATTAACCCGTGATCTCCCAACCTTCGGAAAACTGTGGCCAGGTGTTTTTCGTGTTCGTCTTCCGACGCGCTGGCTACTAAAATATCATCCAGGTAGACGAACACGAAAGGGAGATCGCGAAGCACCGCGTCCATCATGTGTTGGAACGTCTGAGCAGCCCCTTTAAGTCCGAATGGCATGCGTAAAAACTCGAATAAACCAAACGGAGTTATTACCGCTGTTTTGGGTATGTCCTCAGCGCGCACTGGAACTTGGTGGTAACCGCGGACCAAGTCTATTTTAGAAAAAATGCGCGCCCCTGCCAAATGAACCGAGAAATCTTGGATATGTGGGATTGGGTAGCGGTCGTGCGCTGTAGCGTTGTTTAACCTGTGAAAATCCCCGCAAGGGCACCATGATCCGTCAGCTTTCGGGACCATATGCAGGCGGGAAGCCCATGGACTGTTTGAACGTCGGATAATGCCCAACCTCTCCAGGTTGGCGAACTCCTCGCGCGCTATGGCTAGTTTAACTGCGTCCAAGCGCCGAGCTTTTGCAAAAACGGGCGGCCCGGTAGTGGTAATAAAATGCTCCACCCCGTGCTTAGCGACTGTTGCCGAAAGTGTGGGGACTGTGAGTGCTGGGAACTGAGTGAGCAGTGTGTGGAACTTACCGCCTGCTGTTGTGACGTTGGCTTGTGCTGTAGGCGGGGCCACTCGCGCTGCACTGGGGACAGAATCAAAAGAAAATGCATTAACCAGGCGCCTGTTAGCGAGATCAACCAACAACCCATGTGAGCACAAAAAATCAGCCCCCAGCATATTGAAATTTACTGTTGCTACAACAAAAGTCCACTCATATGCATGGCTGTGTAGAGACAGAAGCAGAGTCTTCTCACCAAAGGTTTTAATCTCCGAGCCGTTCGCCGCTGTCACCAGGGGACCTCCAGAACCCGCCAGTCTGTCCACGTAGGAAGGAGTGATGAAACTCAACTGGGAGCCTGTGTCGACGAGGAACTGCCTCCCGGAGCGTGCGTCCGACAAGTAGAGCAGCTTGTTCTCTTCCCCGAGGGCCGCGGCTGCTACCGACCCCCGGTCTTGGCGTTTCCCGAACGCCCGAACTGGCACGGCGGTACACACTTGCGTGCCCTCTCTGCGAAGCGGTGATGGTAGAAACAAAAGACGTCCGGTCCACGCTCCCTGGCCCTTGCTGCCGCCGTCGTCGGTGAGTCTGGCACCGCTGTCTCTGGCCTCCTGTCGTCTACGGTGGTCACGCCGAGTTCCGCTGCAGCGGCCGTGGCTGCACGCCGCTTGGTGGCGCTGACAATCCGCTGCGCCTCTCGGCCCAGTGCACGGTACTCCTGTAGGGCCAACAGTGGCAAACTAGCCAGAACCTGGCTATGGCTATGAGCTATAAGCTATGAGCTATGGCTATGGCTATGAGCTACCTATGGGCTGCACGGTGGCGCAGTGGTTTAGCACTGTGGCAGCACAGTTTTACCCTCGGTCGGGGGATCGCGGGGATCATGAGATCGTGGGTTCGATCCCAGCCCCCGACCAACAGTGAGCTGTGTGGAGTTTGCATGTTCTCCCCGTGTTGCGCGGGTTTACTCCGGGATTTCTCCGGTTTCCTCCCGCACACCAAAAACATGTAGGTTTAGGGCGCTCGCGCATGCAGCGACCAGCAGCCGGTGGCTTGTCACCAGACTGCAAACCAAGTCTACCTACGGGTACAAATAAGTAACAAAAAAAAAAAGAACCGCTCTCGCTGCTGACGGTAGAGTCCTGAGGAAGAGGTGGGTGAAAATGAAATGATCATCGTCAGAGTCTTTCAACCTCAACAACTTCTCCATCAGGCTCGCGGGCATGTCGTTTTCCCCCTCCCGTCAGCGCCAGGAGCCTCTCTGCTCGCTCCTCCGCCGAGGGGGTGAATTGCTGGATGAGTGCAGCCTTCAAC